>JARAOO010000052.1:0-43952 GCA_029379385.1 Quillaja saponaria
TGGCAGTCATAACATTTGTTCAAGGAATTTATGCACAGTGTTTGTGCAAGTGGACAATGTTTTTCTTTGTTAAACTATCTTTGAATTTTTTGTCTTTCTAATGTCTAGAGTGTTTTTTTTTTTTTTGGTACAGAAGTCTTAGACTCAAGCAGTCGGGATGGGAGATAGGTATTCTATTGCTTGTGATAAGCTTCAGTGGTCTAACTTGTACTTGTTAGCTTGTAAGATAGTGGATGAAATTTAAAATATTTTTGAGTTGGTGGTTTAATCATAAATTATTGTCCATCACTTCAATAATTGTTTGCAAGACTCTCGCTTCTGATGGTATGAGTTTTTGAAAGGAATATAATTGTTGTTGGATCCACTTGCTTTGCAATACCTAATTTTTAATATTTGTAAAAAAAAAAAGAAAAAATGGACCCAACTCCCTTTTCTTTTGAAAAAAAAAATTGACAATTTGAGAAACATAGATGTTTGGTTCAGGTTTGTGGGACTGCAAAATGGACAACAGGCAACCGAGATCACATCACAAAGACCCAACTTTCCTTCATACCAATAATTGTGGCACTTCCCTCCTCTTATTAGGATCTTAATCAAACTATTGTCTTCTTAATCTGTACTGACTACTTTAGACGCCAACAAAAAAATCAAACGCGTTGAACCAATGGCACGACATTCCGACTGCTTTCTTTTTCTTCCTTTTGCCATTCTTTCCTATCTTTCGGCAGAGGACTGTGTTTGAGCTTCGTCCATGGAAGACGAGAAAGCTCTATTGCTTCAGAAGCTGATTGATGTTGTGAAGGAGATCTCTGAGATTTCCAACTTCAAGTGCGTTATTAAGAGGCAATGTGACGATCTCAGTAGGAGAATTAGATTCTTGACGCCTTTGCTTGAAGAATTTGGGGAGATTAAGGAGGTGATTCCTCAAGAGACTATGATGGGTCTGGTTTCCTTGGGACAAGCTTTGGAAAAGGCCAAGGAATTGCTCAAGTTTGGCAGCCATAGGCAGCCAGGTTTACATGGTGCGTAATTTCCCCTCTTTTTGACTATTAACCATTTTTTTTTCCTATACTGCATATAAATGGTCGGGGAAAATAAGAATTGTAAGAATGAGCTTCTTAGTTGAAGAGTGTTTTGGTTTTCGGGAACAAGACTGAAAGTTTATTTGATCATTTTCCTTTTGAATTTCGTTTCCTCGACACAAAAGAATGAGGGCAGGTATATCCGTAAAGCTTTGAAATGTACTTGGGTGCTGCTTTCACTCAAAGTCAAAATGTTGTATTGCTATTCTGACTAATTCAACTTTTCAAACTTCACCTAGATGGGATAAAGTTGAATAGGCATAATTTATGTTGTGGAATATTCTAAATATGGATGAAAAGGGGTTTATTAGATCTTGGTTTCGCCGTGATATGGAACCTTGAAATGCATATCTTCTGGTGTCATCCTAATGGAAGAGTATGAGATTATATATAAATGTCTCTTCTGGGTTCATTTTTGCTGCTTAGTTGCACATGTCTCTCTGAAGTGGGATTATATGCATTAACTTTATCTTTCTCTCTAGTTGTTTAGTTTATTAGCATCATTCTCTCGATACTTGAATCATAATACTGTCAGCTGAATGGGTTTTTTCTATAACAACGAACCATAAAAATAGTAATGTTTTGCAGAATTCCCCACTCAATATGACAGCTATTGTTAATTTATCAGTTTAAATTCTTCTTAATATATTTCTTTTCCTGTAAAAGAATCATAAAAAATAAAAATAAAAGTTTAGGCAGCTCCATTAGAGATAATTGCCAACTGTTGTATTCTTGAAAAGTAATCCTCAAGCCGTGCTGAAACCCCAGATTTCATTGGTTAGTTCCAGTTCCTTTTCACCATTCTTGCTCTATTTTAGTGATCACTCTTATACAGCTTGTTTTAATAATGTTGCAACAGTTCAACTGAAAAAATGGCCATAAAAAGACCTGCTACTAGAAATCTGTAAACCTGTGTGTGGTACTTGCATGATATCATAGTTCAGCCACTGACTTTACGGTCCATTGACAACCATTGGAATCCTTGGAATGATGCAAGTCAGCAATTGATTCTGCAAATCATAGAGACACTTAAATATTTAGGCTTTAATATTGTCTTTGACAGATGGAAAACCATACTCTCCTAAATTATATGACAAACCTATATATAATTCTTCAGGAAAAAAAAGAAGAAAAAGCGTTTTCAAGTAACCCAACTACCCAAGTAAATTTTATACAGAATTATAAACTCCATTGTGTATCTCATTACCAAATTAACTAAATTTCTGGTGATAATACGGTTGACTGGAAAATGCAGAATTTCTTCCAAATTCCTACTTTAGCCTGCAACTCCAGAAGTGTTGATTATTTTACTCTTCTAGGCCCAAAAACAGCGACAAACTTTTAGGGCCAGTATATGAAAGTTACTGATTGCTGTAGCAGCCAGAACAATTAAGTCATGTATCTTGATGTAAATAATGAGTCTCCATGGGCTGCCTCCCATCATTACTACCCTACTTGTTGGCCTCTTCTCTGTATCTGTACAGTTTCTATTTGGGTAAAGATAAATGCATACTAGTGATTTGAACCCGAAACACTACCTTTTTGTCCTGCATTTCCATTAGGTGGAAGTTTCATGGTTTGTTATGCTTGCAGGTGCTGGAGAGAGAGCAAATTATGAACAAATTTGACAACCTTTCTGTTCATTTTGAGCAAGCTATTAGCAAGCTCTCTTATGACAAATTTGACATTTCAGATGAAGTTAAGGAGCAGGTGAACATCCATTCAGTATACCAGATCTCAATTTTTCATATATAAATGTGACTAATATATTTTCTTCATAAAGGATTTCTCTATAATGGCCATGAACATTTGCTCCTGCAGTGGCCAAATGAGGATTAGCCGATCTTATTACTACAGAATCAACTTGAATAACTTGACCTGATTTTAGGCATGGTCCCTTTTTACCTATAATTACAATTTCAAAAATATTGCCCAAGGCCAATTATTGTTTTTCCCCAATAATTATGATGATAATTTTATGGAGAAAATGCCAATTACAATTGAATAGATTCAAAACTATGTTACTGCATGGATGGAATTATAAATTCTCCTGTTTTTGTCAATACTTCTAAGGAATGGAAATTGTATGTAGATCTATCTTATTTAGAAGACTTCGAGGTTAGCCTTGCTCTATTTTCTTTTAAATGTGAAATTCCATTTCCATGTAAGGTAAAGAATCAGGGATCTAAAATTGTGTTCATAAGAAATTAGTATCAACTTTCCTTCTTTTCTCGTACTATAAAGACTAAAGTGAGAATTTCAGAAGCAGGGTATTGACTAAGCAAGAATTAGCTGTCAAGTCTCAAATAACCCACCCCCCCCCCCCCCCTCCCCAAGACCCACCCCCAAGGGTGTTAATTGTGATTGCAACTACTGTTATTGTTAGGTGGAGCTTGTGAATACTCAGTTTGGAAGAGCCAAAGAGCGACTTGAGGCACCTGATTTGGAACTTTATGAGTATCTATTGTCCACTTATAACCACAGCTATGATGCAAATACTGACCCAGCTGTTTTACGTATTATCTGTGAAAGACTACAACTTATGGATATTGAAACCATTAAGAAAGAGTCACTTGCGCTGCATGAGATGGTTGTTACCATGGGTGATGATCTGAAGAAGTCACACCAGAGATGTCGATACTTCTAAAGAAAATTGAAGATTTTGTGCAGGAAGAATTTTCCAATGTTACTGCATCTGCAAGTAAAGGTTGCTCTCCTCATGCTGGTGAAAAATACACTGGGCGTCGATCATTGGTTATACCTGATGATTTTCGTTGCTCAATATCACTGGAATTGATGAAAGATCCTGTTATCATTTCCACTGGACAGGTATGGTTAAAGATATATTTTCTTCTTGAAGTTTCTTTTATTTGGTATAGTAGTGGGGGATACACTGAACCTGTCAAAGAAACAATATTCTTTGGAAGCGTATAATTTAAAGTTCAAAAGGTTCATCTTGCCTCATCTAAAAGAGTGTTTTTGACATGCTGTTTTGTTATATTGCCTCTAATACTCTTTTTCATGGGTCATAAGTGTTAGTTTGCTACATTACCCCTAATACTATGTTGTAGACATCCCAAGTTCATTTCCTTTATCTGGTAAGATAAATGAAACACAATGTTTTCTGTATTTGCAATAAAAGAGTTTTAAAAAGCAATTGGATCAATAATGGCATGTCTAGAAGTGATAAGATAAAATATGGTTCAAGAGGGATAGTGGAGGATATAGCCCTAGAGAGTATTGAGAAGAGAATGCATGAGAGGATCTCTATTAGATTTAATCAAGGTTCTGTAGCCAACGTTCAATCTCTGGATCAAGGCTTGTTCTGTTGTTTCTTGAGGCGCATTTTCATAGGAACTTGCTTTATGACAATTTCTGTTGAGAAGCAGCTCTGTTAAGATGCTGTTTACCAAAATCTAAAGAACTGCTGGGTCAAAATCTTAAAGAGCTGCTGTGGTTGGCAAAGTGCTTACTTAAGTATCAAAAACTGCTGGGGATAGATGAATATGAGCATCATATAATAATTAACAATTATTAATGTGCTTATAAGCGTTATATTTATCAATTTAGTTTGTATTTCATAGTTAACATCCATTGGCCGATTCCAATAATATTTTACAAGAGTTATTGGTTATGCCATTGATTCCCCAGAGTTCTACTAGTTGCACCAACAAACACTAATATAACTTCAATAATATGATATTCTGGTGTTATCAATATTTTATTTTCTGTAAAAATTCATTATGTATATGATATCCAAATTATGTTATAACTAAATATATTTTTTAGAGTATCTAGATTTTGCAGATATACTATTACAATAATTATTTTTTATTGGTAGAAATGCTAATAGATAATAATAAGGTGGTGTTTTGTTTGTATTGTGATGAATATTGAGAGTTTTATTTATTGAAAGTTATGCACTTTTGCATTATTATTATTGTTACAAAATAAGACATCCAGTGTCAGAGATATTAAACTATATAAATATATACCTTTCTGAATCAAAGATCCAATCATTCCTTTAAATTTCACAGCATTTTGATTTAACATCATTTATGCTAATGCCTCACTTTGATGAAATGAACGACAATGAACTAAATATCTATATGATAAAGGAAAATTCGTCTAGATAAATCTACTCATTCTCCAGGCTATAAGATATTATTATCTTCAAAATCATTTATTTTAGGCTAAGTACAGTTGGATCTGCTTTTCAAATCCAGAATATTTTTTTCCAATTTCTTTTCTAACCAAAAAGAGCAAAGAGAAGCAAAACCGATATGCTTTTATTTGTTATTGATGTCAAAATGTAACTAAGTTTTCCATATTTAAGTATGTTTCCTTCATACTACCTTGTCAGACCCTTTATAATTAGGTTGAATACAATCTTAATTTTCTTTGCCCTAAATTAAAATCCTTTTGTTTCTCCCTTCTGTAGACATATGAGCGAGCTAGTATAAAAAAATGGCTTGATGCTGGACATGGGACTTGTCCAAAGACACAGCAGATTCTTTCTAGCACCACCCTCACACCCAACCATGTTTTATGTAGCCTAATATCAAATTGGTGTGAAGTCAATGGGGTCGAACCACATAAAAGGTCAGGTCAATGTAGGGCTGCCTCTCCTTGCTCTTCTGAAGGGGTAGAACTTGATACTCTGATCTGTAAGCTTACATCTGAAAACTTTGCGGACCAGCAATTTGCTGCAGGTGAGGATTATAACTAAAATTTGGTTATTCCTCTTGCCCTCTCACTTTCTCTCTGTGTTTCTGAATGTAGTGTCGACCTTATGTGATATGATGGTTTTTCCTGTTTTGGATACTGGTTTTTCTTTTTTCTTTTTTCTAAAATTAGATAGAGTGCGGGAAAATTTGTTCATTTCTTCAGTTTCTTAACCTTCTGGGAACTTTCTTCAAATGTGAATGACTGAATGCCTTTTTCCCACCATGTATCCAATCTTGGTCTAGATAATGGGATATCTGCTCTCCAAGCTTATTGTTATTATATGTAAAAAATTCATTAAAAAAATACTATCTCCTTTAGACAATGGTTTCTATCCAGTAATATCACTTAAATTTGACATATTATATTGTTTTAAAATACAAGAAAAAATTAGCTTTAGGATGGAAAAATTGTGATATTAAAGTTGATATACATGAAAAACTGGAACAAGAAAGGACTTCTAATGTGATGGCGCGGTTGTTGACAATAGCTTATGAAAAGTTACTCTTGATATGAGACTTGCAATTCTTAGCTGGTTTCCTCTAGTCCTAAATGAGTTGTAAGGACGTTATCCATTTGGGGTTCACTAGCATCTCCTGTTAACCTGATTTGATGCGAAGATAAAATCTGTACAAGTAAAACCTGACAATGGTTAACTTATGTACTCTTCCTGCATAAATATTATTTGAAAAGTGATTCTTCTTCTTACATCTTCAGTCTGATGCAGGTGAGCTCCGTCGTCTTGCCAAATACAATAGTGAAAATCGGTTGTTTATTGCTGAGGCTGGTGCCATACCCCATCTGGTTAGTCTACTCTATGTGACTGACTCTCGAACCCAAGAGCATGCAGTTACTGCACTTCTGAATTTGTCTATATGCGGGGATAACAAGGGGTGCATCATTGCATCTGAGGCGGTTCCGGGTATTCTTCATGTTCTCAAAACCGGTAGTATGGAGGCAAGGGAAAATGCAGCAGCTACTTTTTTCAGTTTATCTGTGGTGGATGAATACAAAGTGACTATTGGTGCCTCTGGAGCAATCCCAGCACTAGTAATACTTTTAAGTGAGGGTAGCCAAAGGGGGAAGGTGGATGCAGCAACAGCCCTTTTCAATTTGTGTATATTTCAAGGGAACAAGGGACGGGCAGTTAGGGCGGGTGTAGTGCCTAAGCTGATGGAACTGCTTATGGAACCTGGTAGTGAGATGGCAGATGAGGCATTGGCCATTATGGCGATACTGGCTAGCCACCCCGATGGAAAAGCGGCAATTGGATCTTTGAATGCTGTGCCATTTTTGGTGGAATTAATTGGTATTGGATCTCCTAGAAACCGAGAGAATGCAGCTGCAGTGTTGGTGCACCTATGTGGGGCAGATCCTCAACATTTATCAGAGGCCAGGTCACTTGGGGTTATTAATCCTCTCTTGTATCTAGTTGAAAATGGTTCAGAGAGGGGAAAGCGGAAAGCTGCTCAGTTGCTTGAACTTATAAGCTACTGTACAGATCATCGTGAACGGTCTAGGATGGAATCTCATAGCCCTCCTCAGGGCCAATCTTTCCCACTTCATAATTTGTAGTCCAACATTATAGTAATATTGATTAGCTTCCTATTCTTAAGGGAGATATGCAATTGTCTGTTACTGAACAATATTATATTGAGAGGTAGTCAAAAGTGTTGTTAAGATCTATATAAGATAAATCTAATTAAAAAGCAGCAGTTGTAAGTGTAACTATGTTCTCTCGTGTGATGTCTTCCAGACTTTCTTGCAATTGCAGATTGCAGTTTATGTTTTCCATGTTCAACTGGGAAGCCAAGGGCTAAGATTCCTGTTATGGATTGATTACACTGTTTTCTTTTGGGGATGAATAATTCTGTTGCAAGATCAGCATTTGATTTTACAAATCCCACTGTTGCTTTCAGAAAAAGATAGAAGATTGATTGTCGTTTCTGGATTGTATGGTTATGTGACTTGTCTGTCCCGGGTAGGATACTGGGATAAGATTATTCTTTCTATCATAGTGAGATAGCAATGAAAATTATTGTGAGTAGTGTGTATATATATATATAAATATATTTAGCTTTGGCCTTAGTAGTGCTGATCAACATCAGAAGGAAAGATACATTGCCACGATAGTGACTGAGGGGCATCAGTAACTCAATCAAACAGCTGTTTTGAAGCTTAATCAACTTGATAAAAACAAAGGGGATCGAGTCTAATGCTTCATGCACTCAACTCTTATAATATGTACTCCACCCCATTTGAAATTCACTTTTTTCATTTATGAAAGTGTCCTCTTTTACTCCGTGCACCTATCAACATCCCAAATGGATGGCGGCTTTAATTTGTTATTTTGATTTTTTAATTGATATTTTTAAACACTTGTTAAGATAATAAATATAAAAAATTTGTATCATTTATTGTTATGATTGGTCACGATTTTAGTATCGTATAATAAATAATTTAAATTTTTAGAATATTTCAAATTTCAAAGACTATATCAATTGATAATTATAAATAATTTTTCAAATTGGTGATTTAAAATTCAAATTACATTGAAATTTGAAATGTTCAAAAAACAAGATTTTCTCAAAATTTTCAACCGGTAAAACTAAAAGTGTTGAGACAATAAGATATTAGGAACGAGTTCCCATCATGAATATATTTTCAATAATTATGAGTTTATATCTTCCATACTTGACTTGTTGTACTGATTGTTAAATTAGGAATACACCTATATATAAATATAATAAACAAAAATGCGAAGGGTGTTGTCCTTCTAAATTAGAAAACTAGTTCGACCAAACAAATCAAAATTAAAATTAATGGATTTTTTAAGAGTTCTTTTCTTCTTCCTCTTTAGTTGTTGCTCACCTCTTACTGTAACTTAATCCACTAACATTAATTTCAATTTGCTTCAATTATACGATACATGATATTATTCCCTTCCCTCTCCTTTATATATATATATATATATAAAAGATGTTTATAATGGATATTCTAAGAATACCTGTTAATATAATATAAATAAAAAATTTATAATATTTAATATAATTATTGACTATAATTTCAATAATATTTCATTCTTAAGTTTGTTTTTAAAATTTTACACCTTCTTAAATTATTTACTTATTTAATTTTAACATGTTAGGGCACTCATTACACAAGCTATTTTTAAATATAAGTACACGTGCATATGTGACTCATTAATTATATATACTTTTTAGCAATAATGGTAGCATAGAATTCAATTAATATATGCCTCAAAAAAAAAATTAGTTGATGTGGAAATATATGGTTTAATTAAGTGGATGGCAATGGAATAAGTGACTGTTTCTATTCCCATCTGTTGGGGCCATAATATGCATGATTGATAGAACATGTGGGAGAACGTGAGGACTCAGAACACCTTCGAATTTATCTCTTTCTTCGAACTTATATTATGCTGACCAAGAAAAAGAAGTTATATTAAACACAAATACAGATTGGACTGATATTTTAATGGGATAATTCGAATTTAAAGTTAAAATATTCAAATTTAAATAATATACCTATATTAATTTTCAGATTTGATATTTCACAATTAATTTAAAATAATATAATTACTAAAGTTACATTAATTATGTAAAAGAAAATTTCAAATAATAAGTATTTTTCTTCTTCTTTTTAAACAAAATTTCCATCAAAATTTTGAATATTTTTACAGTCGAATTCAGAGTAGTGATGACAATGAATTGGGTCGAGTCAGATATCTGACCCAGTCCAATACTAGTGAATTTGATTAATATTCAAGATGTTAGATTAATTTCTCAACTTAGATTGGATCAGGTTATGATCTATGAATAGATGAATCGGGTTAGGTCATTCTCGATTAGTTTTATTTTTTCATATAG
This sequence comes from Quillaja saponaria, assembly GCA_029379385.1. NCBI lineage: Eukaryota > Viridiplantae > Streptophyta > Magnoliopsida > Fabales > Quillajaceae > Quillaja > Quillaja saponaria. The sequence goes on from JARAOO010000052.1 coordinate 9,698, forward strand.
TTTTTACTCACAGATTTAACTAAGCTTTTAAACATTTGTTTACTTGATGTATTTTTATAAATTAGAAGAAATGAAAAACAAAAGAAGTTGGAGTAATATCAAGAATAATCTAAAAAAATTTACTTAATAAATTTACTTAGATAGTATGTATAAATATAAATAAGAAAATAAAAAACACATAAATTAAGAAATTTAAATATAGTTGATTTTTTTTTTCTTTTGAAACTCAATTTTATGAATCCAAGAAATTTTATTAATTATTTACTTAAATAATTGTTACAGGTTTATATAAGAAAATTTACTAAAAAATAGGGCATTTATTATCCATCATTACCTATTTAACTTTGAATAGTTTACTAAAATAATATTGTGAAAATAAATTGATTAGTTTATTTTGGATTACAATTAGTTTCCATTTTGACTAATGTAAAAATTGAAAAGCATGATCAAGTTTTTTAATTTGTATATATATATATATATATATATATATATTAAAATAAAATAGATTAAGTCTGATATATCCATCATGATCCATAAATTAGATTTGGATGCATAAGATCTAATCCAATGTGTCTTTGGATCATGAGTGAATCAGATCAAATCAAACCCGGTCCGATCCATTGCATTCATGCTGAGGACAAGAGATATCTAGTTAGTTAAAGAATGAAAATTGGTCAAATGCTATTCCTTAAATACAATCCTTACTTTTTTAGTTAGCTCACAGTTTTACACTCCAATTAAAATTTTTAAATGCACATAACAGGCGTATTAGGAGTTGGGACATTTGATACAATATATGATACAATAAGTGTCTTTTAGAGTTTGGATATTTTGCAATTTGCTATTCATATAGTAGTTAAAATTTGTATATCAATTCCTTATTAGCTCAAATGATAAGACATTATTATTAAAAAAAATGCAAAATTTTAGATTTGGTTGGCAGAGAAAATAAATTCATTATAGTCACGGAAAGAAAGTATTCATTTGTCTAAGAAACATAGACAATATGCAATGACAAAATGAAGATACGATGTGGAATTAAATTTCTTTCGTTAACCAATAATTGCAGAGAAAATTACTTGTGGTGGAATAAAAGCTTTTTGAATTTTTGATTATTTGACCCTTTTAATGGAGTAAAAAAAAAAAAAAAAAAGGAAAAAAAAGAGTGAGACTGGAAATTGAATAGGGACAGTTTGGGGATCATAATAAATATATAAACTAGTTCCCCCAATCAAATCCCATTGATTACTGAAACACTGAATAGTATGTAATGTACTACCTAACACTGACTCACTGACCGACCAAACCTTAATAATTGACAGAGTGATGAGTCATTTATCTCTTTCAGGTTTTGAATTTGCTTTATTCCTTCTTGCATGCTAACCCTCCTTGGCTTTTACAAAAGCAAATCCAAAGCCCAAGATTCTTTTCTTTCAACCTTCACCAATCCCATTTTAAGCAAATCCACTTAAATGAGTGAATACTGATAACTTTCCCTTATCTTGGTAGATATTAGATTTCTCATTTTTATTTTGTTTATATATATATATCTATAATATACTAACCTTATCGGCATAATTAAAATATTATAAATCATCTTAAGAAAATTTGTCTAATAGAAAAAATGTGTGTTCTATTTATTGAATTTGTGAGTTTGAATTCCATTAAAAAAGTGGGTGTAAAAATTTATTAGTCCAACATGAATAAACTATATTTAATTGAACTGAAATATAATTAGTCGAAGTGTGCATAAATTATTTCGAGCATACTTGATTACTAAATTAAAAAAATAAAATCTTTAGAGCAATACCTAATAAATGACTTAATTTCTATTTTACCAAAATTGCCCTTATATATTGTTCCACTTTTATGAGCTCAATACATAAAAGTTTACAAAAAGAAAATATTCCAATCTAGATTCTAGACAAGAGAGGATGGTTACAAAGAAAACATATATTTTCTGTTTTTTTTTTTTTCTTTATATAAGAAGACATATATATATATATATATATCTACTATTATAAAAGCCAGAATACCCTTATTGTGTCCTGGCTTTTAACTATATAGTTTCAAATAACAAATTCTTTTATACACCCTATTTATAAAATTGTCTTTAGTTTTGCATATAGGGAGATACTAGTAATTATAACAAAATAAAATATTCTTTTAAAAAAAAAATCACTCTCCTTAGAACTCTACGCACCCTTCTTTCTGCAAAAACAATTCTCTACCCCTTCTCTGAATTCCTGCTATCAAACATCTTCTCAGAATCCTTCATATCAAATAGCTTTAGAGTGTAATTAAAGGTTTATATGGCCGGGCAAGTACTGAAAAATACAGGAAAATTTTTTCTTTCTTTTTTTTCATGTCCTTCACATGCTGCAGGTCACTAACTATGCCCAGAAAAAAAAAAAAAAAAAAAAAAAAAAAAAAAAATATATATATATATATATATTATTTAGCTAACCTTCTGATTTGAAGATGGCTACAAGTATCGTGATTGAGGCATTCATTGTTTTCTGAACAGCTTGAATGCAATCAATAAGTCTAAGTCTTACATTTAAATTGATTTTTAGGAGTATGACATGTTGATTGTGCATTCTGGAAATTCCAATTGTCCAATTTTTCTTTTTGCCAATTACAATAAATCAAATAGGATATCTTTGGACATGGCGAGTATTATGTGATTAGAGGCTATGGGTAAAGTAAGGGCAAATTGCCATAAGAAGCTTGAGGTTTTAAAACTTCCATGGGAAAAATACATATAAGAGAATCTATGAACACAGAAAAAAAATTAAATTAAAAAAAAAAAACTTCTTCTAGCTGGCTTCTCATCTTTGCTTTATATGTTTAAAATCTAGGTAAATTTTCCTTTTGTTTTTATTTGTTTCTATTGTATATAGCTTCAACCTTTTCTTTCCATTTTATTTTCTATGGCAATCAGAATTCTGTAAGTTACTAACCATATATAAGAATCAATGAACTTTAAGTTATCTAAATTCTAAACTTATACACATCCTGACATAAATACACATAGATATATTTGCGATACATAAAACACAGATTAATCAGTGGTTATACTTATAAATTGGCTTCTAAACCAATAAACAACATATCCACAACTTCTGTTTTTTTTATAAGAAACTCAAATGAAATTCTTAACATAACACTTAAGGTAATCACAGTCACAAAATTCACCAAAAGAAAGGTAATTAGATTCAGAAAATCCACCAAAAGAAAAATTTTCTATATATTTGTATAAGAATTAACCATTAGCAAGTAGGTATAAGCATCCTTTTCCACTATATTTACATCCTTTATCATATTATCTCTTTGTCGTTTTTATTTTGAATTTTATTATTTTTGCTATTTTTTATTTGAATTTTTTTTATTAAAAGATATATATATATATATATATATATATATTTATATTCAAGTTTTTTGAATTGAAATGAAGTGAAGTATTTTTAAAAAAAATTCATTAGGCTGTGCAAGGGATTTTCAGTGAGCTGGAGTTGCAAGATGTGCTTCCGATAAGCAATTCAAGGGTTTTATCACTTGCTACGTGTTGTGGACTAAGGTTAGTTGGTGATATATCTCCTAGATGGTGGTTTTTGCTTCTAATTATTCAATTCCAAAATAGGAATGTGATTGATTTTTTGGGAAAATAAGTGAAAATAACATAACATAAAAATATGAATCTTAAATTTATTGCCCTGACTTTTTGTTTAGATTCACTCAGCTAAATGGTTATGAAATTGTCATAGGATCAATTGGTTGTAGGTGGTAGACTTTAACTTATCTTCATCCCAGCAATGGGAAAGACAAAAAGTCACGGGCTTACTACTACTTTATCTTTTTTCTCTTTGTTTTATTTGATATTTTTGGCAACAAAGAAGTCTCCTTTGCTTTTGTAGTCAAATGAGAAGTAATTGCTTTAGAAATTAATGAAAATCTGTATATTGTACTTTTAAATTAGACACTGCAGATAAATTCTACTCTTGCGTTTCAGTAAGCCAAGGATGATGTTGAGTACCTACCCTTTAGTTGAAATGGTTTGGTGCAAGCACACAGTTCCGTGCGATGTGTATATATGACTGTGAATAATTAATGAAGCATGAAAATTTTATTTGATTGTGGCTGATTTGTATGGACTTATTATTCTATTTTGATTTTTATTTAATTAGGTTCTGCACCCTTCTTTCTCTCAGTCAAACATAGCAATGGTGCTTTCCAAGGGATTGTTTTTGATTTGCAAATCATGTTGAGTAATTCTCTCTGTAAGTATGCATGTGCCTACAAATCCATAACATATAGTGAAAAAGGATACTTTTTTTTTGTTTTTAGAAATTTTATAAAGTAACTCAAATTAAAGATAAAGCATTCTTTTCAATTCAAAACTAAATACTTCTTATACAAATAATATTGTTAAGTTTTATTTTACAATCGTTTTCCATTAGCATTGTCAACAAAATCTATCATTTAAATTTTAATGACATGTGAGTTGGTAAATATTTTTCATTACCTTTTGGCCTATTTAACTCTTATGAATGACTCTTATCAAGATTTGCAAATTAATCCTCTACAAAAAAAAAGATGTACATTTTAGTATAAAATTATACGAAAACTAGCATCCTCGCGCGTGCTCAGATGATTTTTTTTTTTTTTTAAGAGAAATGTGTAAAAATTTTTCCAGTGCATACTCCTGTTTCAGTGTGTCAAATTTTTCCAGGGACGTACTCTTCTATCAGGATGTATGTTCTTCACACTCGTGCGCGTCCTCTATTAGTATGTAAAATTCTAGAGCCGACAAACTCTTTATGTAACGGGCACTGTTATATAAACAATGAAGAGTTGGTCCGTTCTAGAATTTTACACACTAATAGAGGACGTGCAACGGTGTGAAGAACATATTTTCTGATAGAGGAGTACGTCCCTAGAAGAATTTGACACACTGAAACAGGAATATGCCCTAAAAATTTGTTTATACATTTCTCTTAAAAAAAAAAAAAACATCTACGCTAGTTAAGAGTTTGACAAAATAATTTTTTTGAATATTATTAATTATAAAAATGAGAAATAATGAGAATCAAATATTGATAGCTCTTCATGTCATCAAATATATGTATATGTATACTTTTGAGAATCAACCCAACACTTAACTTTATGTATTTATAAATTAGATTAAATATTTTAAAAAATTAATTAGTGTGTACTTGTTAAGATTTTATAAATAAATTTTTAATTTTTTTATGATAATTAATAATAACTTCAACTATATTTTTTATATAAATTATTATTTTTGAACAGATTTAAGTTAGAAAAATTATATATTTATTATATTTAACAAATATTTTTCAAATATTCGTCAAAAAAACTATACGTACTAATTTTCGTATAAAAGCAATCTGCGTATGAATGAACTGTAGTCTCCTTTATAACTAACTGTAAGAAGGTAGGCTCGTTTCTGTTGATTTGACCAAGAGGAAAGAACAGTCTTATAAACTAAAGCAATTACAAACTTCCACGCAACTCAGAAGCGCGTGAAAGTAAGATCCAATCCCTGGGACCAATGTGCTCTTTCTGCGGTTCCCAACTACTGACAAAGCAGTCGCTTGTCCTCTTGTCAGTCGTGGAAAACAACCCTTATACGCGCGTGAAAGGATCTGACATTCCCTTCTTTGGCTTTTAGTTGTCTCTCCCAATAAAGTCATAGTCAAGGCCGGTGTTTTATTGTGACAGTAAAATACAAGTACCTTATTATTTGTTAACACATTATTATTATAATTAATTAAATAATCAAAAATGGATAACAATGATTATGTTAAGCGATAAAATCATCATTCTCGCTATAAAAATACATGAGTCAAGATCACAAATAAGATGCATCTGGAATTGAGAAAAAACAGTTAGGTACATATAAGTGGTAAGTAATTAGATGTACTAAAATCTAATATGAGTACGACGTGTATTTATTTTATATTATTCATATTTTATAAGTTGTCGTAACAGTAATTCTCTACTTGATATTTGACACTTTATTTTCGTTGTGCTATATATTTTTATTTTATTAATTTATATTTACTAATTTACAAAATTGAAATAAAACTAAAAATTTGTACACTTAATTAGAATTAACCAAATTGTTTTGACAGGATTTCTGCCTATTCGAATCTCAAATTGAATTTAAGTACTTAAATTCTATTTAATCGAACTTAACTCATAAATTATATTCAAATTCAAACTTGATCTTAAACTCAGTTAAGCATATAGTGTTTTTATATTATTTAAATTATTCATTTTCAATTTATATCTAATTCAATATTCAGCATCACTTGACTCCACTCATGTCTTTTATTTGTAATACACCCAATTAACTCATAATTGAGGTGGGACAATTAATCACATTTATTATAGCATCCCTCTCATATAGGATAGATTGACATAAAGAAAGAGATATTTGATCCAAAGTGTACAAATTAAGTAGCAATTTCAGGTTACTCGAGAACTAAATTTCAAAATTTTGTACAACTCTTTTTCTATTATTGTTCTTCTTTCTTTGGCAAAACAAGAATTTCCCACAAACTTCATGATGAAGATGACTATCCTTTGTTTTTCTGTTATGTTTTGTGGACTTGGATGCCATTTTGTCGTCTTTTGAGGTTCTCTTTGTCTGTCTCTGACAAAATCTGAGTGTCACAGTCTTATATTCACACAACAATCTCACTGTACATTCTCATATTATTACAAAATCATTCTCTTTTCTCTGTCTCTGTCAGTTGGTCATACTTTACCAATGCAATCAGTGTTATAATATATAATTTATCATTTATTATTTCAATTTTATATTCAAAGGACAACTATGCTCGGTTTCATGCAAAAACATATATTTTTTTTCTTTAATTATTCTAAAACAATAATTAAATATCATATAGTAATTTCTTGAGGGGTTGGAAGTCACTAAACTCTATGTAGATTTGTTTTTGTATTTTAATCGTAAAATATATAAAATAGGAAGGTGAGATCTGTATCTCCATTGGGAATAGTGCATCAAATAATCTATAGAATATGCATCAAATAATCTATAGAATATGGACTAAGATTTCTTGAAGTACTACATATTGCTCAATGAAAATGAAACATCACAATCATTTTCGACAAAAAAAATAAAAATAAAAAAATAAATAACTAATTAAGGGCATGCACCAGTTAACTTATTTTACAAAATTACTTATATAGAATAATTTGCTAGTTCATTTTTTTTTCCCATTCAAATTAAGTTAATTTTACCATGGCATTGAATTATGCAACATGGGTAATTATCCTTTTCTTTTATCTTAAATTTTGTATATTTCTCTTAAATCATTTAGAGTTAGAATTCAAATTTCAACCACAAAAGTATGATTTTCGAAATAAAAATCTCGAGTTCCAAGTACCGGGATATTCACGCATTCTGACACAAACATGTCCCCTTTGTGAATAATTGACTTGTGGTAAATTAATTGATTTGAATTATCATTAAAACAAAGCAATACCTCAAACTGCCATGTTGGCTGTTGAGATAAGGGAATAATCTTAACAAATTAAGTACTGTAATTAATACTTTGTCATTCTTTCTCTCACTCCAATTTAGTGAAGTGATTTGTGATTTGGCCCATCAAGAATCAAAACTGTAGATTATAACCATCATCAAAATAATTCCTTCATAATGCAATTGAGTTTATAATTCGATTAACTTTCTATAAAGGAAAAATAACAGAAAATCTTTTTTTCTTTTTTTTTATCTAAACAATATATATCATTCATCATGAGAACAGTCAACTAACACTACAAAGAAAAAATAAAAAAAAATTGACAAACATTGATCATATCTAGTGTTACAACATGAACATCAACTTCTTTCTAATTAACTAAAGTGCACACTTGAGCTAAACTTCTAAATAAGGCATGAAAGTTGTAATAAATCCATGATATTCAAGCACATCTTCATCAATAGAGATCTTCACCGGAGGTGTTTAGCGTTATGAAAATTACTGCTCATATGATACTTAAGATACAAAACTCTCAGGGTAGATCAAATCAACTGCAGCAAAATTCCAAAAAAAATAAATAAAGGAATAAAATACATGAAAAAAAATCAAATAAACTCAAAATCTGTCATAAAATGATCAAATCTGAGACAAACAACACCACAACTTCTAGATTTGTCATAAAATGATCAGGTAAAAAATTACACTTTTCCACTTATATGGTTAATTAATATTAAGACATAGAAAGAACTTTACTAATTAAGACTTCTTAAACCTTTCGCTTTGTTCTCAGCTCATATTGGAATTCCTGAAAAGTTCAAAATCAACAACGTCGTTTAAGAGAGCATCGATTGCGCCGTGATGACCGTGTAATGAAGAAATCATTTTAAACAACTGCTTCATGACTTTGAGTCTTGCTCATGATCACCTACCAAGAATTGATGTATAGAATTTGCACTGAAATGAACATTTAAACTCATAACTTCATTATATGTAGAGCAGTACACATCCTGATGATACAAAGCAAGCTAAACCTATCAAAAACAAAAAAGAAAATGAAAGACCTACAATTTCTGTTTAGGTTTTCCTGTAGATGTCAAACAAAGCAAAAGAGGATAATTTGAAAACTTAATTGTTCCATCCTTTAGAAATTGTCATTAAAGGGAAAGTTAACCATAGCTAAAAGAAAAAAAAAAAAAAAAAAAAAAAAACAGAAGTACCCAATTTTGTTTTTGTTTATAGTTGATTTCTAGTTGTTGAAGAAGAGCTAAAGCTAGAAAGATCAGTCCATGGTGAAGCAGCTGTAGTAGTACCAGTCCAATACTGTACTTGATCATTCCCAGTTGGATTAGTACTAATTCCCAAAAACTGCCTTGACAAATTCAGTTCCTGACTTTCTTCCATTTTCACTGAATCCAACTGGTTAATCAACCCTGAAGTAGTAGTAGCCTTGGGTCGGACCTGACCGGCTCCATTTCCAAACCCGGATCCACTTTCAAATGGGTACAATCCTGTTGAAGCTTCCAAACCAGTCAAGAAAGGAAACTGTTGTGTTTGCTGAAATCTCCAGTTCTCCAATCCAGCTGCTGACAAGAGGGATCCACTTCCACCACCACCACCACCACCACCACCACCGCCGCTGCCAGAACTTCCACCTAAACCACTTCCTATATGAAAATTCAAATCTCCTACCATGGGATTTGAACCAGAAGATATCATATTACCGTAATTGAAGCCATAATTTAAGCCCATTTCTCCGGCTGCAAATTCATGAGCCGTGAACGGATGCAATGGAGACATAAACCGCAGTGGTGGTGGCAGCTGAGCAGCAACTCCAGTGTTTGAGGAAATTGAGTTTGTGGAATTAGTACTACCCGTTTGGTGATCCGAGGAGCTGACCGGTGACTTTGAGCTGCTCCCACTATTTCCTCCTTTGCTTCTCTTGTTCCTCCGGCAACCACCTCCTACCGGAACACTTCTAAGGGCCCCACCTCTAGTCCAGTACCTTCTACAGGTCTTACAAAAGTGACGAGGCTGAGAAAGACTGTAGTTGTTGAAGTAACAAAACTTTGTGTTAGTTGACTCACATCTTGGGCATTTTAACGCAGCTTCCGGCATAGGAATGTTAGCTATACGGGCTCGATCAGCCAAAGACCCGGCCCTGATCGAACCCGTGCCACTACCAACTCCATGCGGAGGTGGTGGAGGAAGCAGTGGTGGAAGAAGCTGAGAACTTATTGCACCCGTATTAATTCCAGAAATTGGATTATTTGGTTGCTGTAATTAATAAGAAAGATCGATTAAAGCAAAGAGATCAAATATCTGGTATATTCAAGTAAGAAGAATTGAGATAACAAAAGTAACAAAAAAGAATATTTATCTTTTGAAATTTGTTAACCTTTTTTTTTTTTTTTGGCTAAAAGAACTAAAATTCCACAAGAACCACAAGCAAATTGATGAAGAAGAAACCCTTACCTGTTGCCAATTGGCTGGATCAAGATAACTTGGAATGGATGAAAAAACCATTTTCTCTTTTGTAAAGGTTGATGGGTTTTTCTTTTCTTTTTTTTTCTAAGTGGTAGATAGTAGTGGAGAATCACATCAACAACAAGAGCTAGAGAGAAAATATGTAAGTTAGAGAGAGAGAAAGTGAGAGGAATAGGGGAGTGGGGAAGAATAAGGAGAGAAAATAAAGGAGGAAGCTTTTGAGTATTTATATATAAAACTTGTTTTAAGTTTAATTTTTGTTGTTCATTCTCTATAAGACTCTTTTTGTTTTATTGCTTTTTAGGGTTTTGAGGTGATGTTTCTTAACCTATAAGCTTCTTTATGATGCTGTGTGGGTACTGCTGTGTTTGAAAAAAAAGACATTAGTGCCTGTGCCTGCATGGAAAAAGTGAGTGTACATATGATATAGAGAGAGATTAGAGAGAGAGAGAGAAGTATATTATATTGTTTGCTTAATTGGAATACATAACTAGGCAACATAAACTTTAATTATGGTTTATATATATAACTATAAAAATGAATAAAACAAGGCAAAGAATTTGATGAATTATTTATTGAGAAAAGGTGGTAATTGATGCTTTAGTGATGTATATATAATTAATTAATAATATATAATAGTGGAAGTGTCCCGACCGAATGAGCCTTTTTTCCCTTCCCCACTCTTCTTTGTTTTGATTTGCAATTGCATGGGGAATATTTGATATCACGCGCCCACATGAGCAGATCTATTAGCTGCCTAGTCAAAAAACTTCTTCTTTATTTGCAACGTGTATGTGTGAGTGAGTTGATGTGTTTGTTTATTTTGAGTTATAAAATATAAGAATAACAGTAAATGTATTCATTTCTTAAAGTGATAAAGCATTTCGATGTTATTTTAGTAAAAAAGGAATAATAGTAAATGTATTAGTTGATTTAATTTATAGAGTATTTCGTTTTCATTTTAGACACTTAAAATCAATAACACTTGTTAGATATATATGATTGATGAGAATTTTCAGGGTTAAAGGAGGATGTATTATTTTCGTTATATATAGCTATATAAGTTTGATAAGGCATAGATCATATAATATATATGGAACGAAGGTAGGAAGGCATACAATGAAGGATTCAGAAAATTTTATTAGTTGGGTAAATTTTTTTTATAAATAACAAATTAATTAAATATGTATTATATATAGTGAAACTCAATAATTCTTTTTAATAAATTTATTTCATGGAATGAGATTTGTTTAGTTGTATGGATAAAAGTTTGTACCATAAAAATATACATTAAATGATCTTACAATTCTAATTCAGATGAATTAAATTTCGATAATAATTTGTAATAATAAGAGGAGGATGAAAGAAAAAAAGGTCAAATTAATGAAATTGATACTTTTAAAGATAATTTTAATCACAAGATTAAAGTTATTAAATTTTAATATTTATATAATACAATAGTCATTTTTTATTAGTTGTAAGATATACTAATGGGTAGTATATTAGCCGATTTCTTTGTCTCAATCCATTTTACAAAAAGATTGATGATCTGTCCTTTTAATTTTCAAATCTCTCTTTGAAATGTATATTTATAATATAATTATGAAATTGTTATCAAGTGTCATGAGTTCAGTGAGAAAAAATTCAAATAGATTAAGAAAATTGAATAGGTTTTTTCTTAATAAATTGTTAGTTTTTCTATTAACTTTTGAAAAGTTAAGTGCAAATTTCTAAAATTAAAAGAGTATAAGTTATAACTAGTATTTATTTGATTTTTTTCTTGAGAAATTTATTAGTGGAACAAAATTTTTTAAAAAATTAAAATCTATGGTGACAAAATTTTATTAACACTAAATGAGTGGGGCTATATAATATATTTTATAGTGCTTATATGCAAGTGTTAACTGACCCACTTGACTGTGAGTAGATCCGCTGCTAAAGGCATTACATATATAATAATGTATGACATTGTTCCTGGTTCCTATCACATAAAACGCATGACTCTAGCTCTTTCTATATAAGTTCTTTATAATGTTTCTCTCCTCTTTATCTTAGGAATGAAATATCAAAAGAAAAAAAATATAAAATAGAGGAACGAAAATTTATATATGTTGATGGAAACTTAAACAACCGCGTGCTAGGAACTTGTGCTCCAAATTTTAAATGATTAGAAGATTGTGAATAACCATCAAATTATTAGTTCAAATACTAATATAAAGTAATAGCAGTGGATGTGTAGATGTAAAAATAAATTAATAATTCCTAAAAAAACAAAAATTCCAATGCAGAGAAAAGGAAAAGAAATTAAAGACAAGCTCATGGGAAATCAAAAAAAGAAAAAGGCAATCAAAAGATAATAATGTGTTGATTGGTTCAACTCTACAAATCTGCCAAACAATTTTATAGGGTTTGTTTGGTACCGTAGTGAGGCATAGACCATGATCAGAAATATTTGAGGCCATTATGTCTCAAAAGTGCTATCTGTTTGAATGGTCTAAAATCTATGGTCTGAGACATAGTTAGATAAGTTGTTTTGTGTAGAAAAGTACCAAAAAAACATTTATGTGGTGTATATAACAAATTAAATTGTTTTACATTAATTAGTTTTGATATTTAATTTATTTATTTTAACTTAAAGTAAGTTTTAGTTTTTTTTATATTTATGTTAAAGTTATTTTTAATTTAGTTTTGAGATTTTATTGAATAAAAACTAATTATCTTCACACAAACAATAAAAGCAAACACAAATATAAATACTAAATTTAAAATTTAAAATAAAAATAAAAAATAAAAAAAGTACAAAAAAATAAAATTAAAGGAGAATAGAGGAGGTTATTTTTATATTTCAAGGCCAAGGATACGATGGAATTAAGAGAAAAGGTTGAAGGCAAAATGAAGAGTGAAAATTAAAACCATGGCCGCGGCAAAGAAGCTGGCCTGGGCAACTTTTTGGTTGGCATCGCAGGACGGAGCAGCCCAAACGAGTTGCGGCGCGTCCTAGGCCGCACAGGACCCTTTCGCCGTGCCTCGCCATTACCATAGCCACGATACCAGACAGCCCCCTAGTCTCAACAGTTTCTAGGATAGTTGATTCAAATTTTAAACTCCTCTAAATATCATAACAATCGGTATTGCTTAATTAATAACCATTATTAATACTAATTAGATGCTCCTAACGCTGACTTCCAATGTCACATTACGTTAAAAAAGACTTCATCCACAACAATCCTTCTCTTGTAAATAACTGTTGGTTTCAACATAAGATATATTCGACCGTATCATACTTGGCTGAATAAATTGTGAATTTGAGGTGTCAACAATGATTAAAGTACACAATATTTTCATTATATCTCAAACAAAAATAAAATTAAAAGAATAAAATTGTATTTCACAAGATTAATTGTACAACTAAAAATTCAATGATCTCTCTCTATTTCCTCCCACTTGTGAAAATAATTTTGTGGTCCCAACATCAAAACTTTTATTCCAAAATATTTATTTCTCATTTTTCCCTTGGTTTCAAAATAAGAGAAAACAACATTCTCTCCCATTTTCTTTTATTTTCTTGACAACTTAATTATGCAATTTACACAATATTGTACCTTTGTCAATTGAAAAACCATCTAGTTAACTATAAATATAATGTCGGCGCCAGCCCAACTCATCTAAGTCTGGCCCATGTCACCTTGTTTTCATGTAGTAATACATTAGAGATGAGTTTTTCTATCCAAAACTTCTGTTGTTGCACGACTATCGTCTTATTGAGAGTGTTTGTTTCACGTAATAAATTTTTTAGACTAAAAGTTGTCTAGGTTTATTTCAAAATAAGAATTTTTTTTTTTAACCTTTTTTTTTATCGGGAATATTTTTGGTCTTACTTTTCTTGAGAGGTGTCTATATTATTCCTACGATGAAATGTGTCTATACTTTATTTTCACAAGGAGGTTTGTATATTGATACAGTACCTCTCATCCCCTACTCGGACCCAGTACCCTCCTCTTTCCCCACCATTCATGCTCACTTCATCATCACCCTTTGTCACTTCCGGTTGTATCCAAAAATTGAATCCTCTCCCTTTTTGAGTTTCACCTCCCCACTGAAACTTTGAACTGAAATTCTCAAGAAATGCATCGAGTCTCTTGTGAAAGTTGGATACTATTGGATTTCAAAAAAAAAGAAGAAGGGATTTTTGGGTATTTGAAATATAATTTTTCAGAATATTGTTGATGTAATTTAGTGTTTTAGTTGTTTTCATGTTTGTTTGTATTTTTTTTTTTTTTTTTTGTTATTGTTGTTGTGGTGGCATTAATTGTTTAAGGTGAAAAATTAATCAGTATAACTGATGTGCAAATTTGAAGACATTGGAAAGGAGGAAAAGAAAAAAAATTGTGGTGGTGGATGGTGAAATGGAGGGAGGAGTTGTAATTGATGAGGATGAGCTATTATGAACTAAATTTTTCTTCCACTTGGTTAAGATTTTCTTTATGATGATGGATTTTCAATGATGTTTCCTATTCGACTAATGAGTTTTCTCTCAATATACATCCCTATATTGTAATTATTCAATTCATATTTGATAGTAGGAATGAGGCATCAGTGTTGAATGAAAACATGAGTTTTTAGAATTAAGATATGGTCAATTCATTTAGGATCACATGGTCAATTCACAATGTGCGTTTCACTTTAATTATAATATTTCAGCAATATATAACTATTAATTGCACATATTGAGTTAGATCTTCTTTTTTATGACATTTTATAATGGAGGTAGAAAATGATGCTAGGAATAGATAAAGAGAGACTATATGTGCAAAGGTTTTGTCTTATGTATTTTACCATTGATGTAACGTCATGATAAGCTATAATATTTATTAGTTTTTTTTTTTTTTTTTTTTCATGTTGTGATTTTATGTAAACAAGGTGAGAATGTGAGAAGTGATACTTTTTAACTAGTATGCATTCTAATGCATTTGTCACATAGAAGTAAGGATGAACATACAAAAAATGATTTATGATTATGATGTTAGATAATTCCAAATGTGTTTGTCACTTTATTGATATATAAATTCATATTCATTTTTTTTTTCATTTTGTGAATTATTAGTTTTAATATGAGCTAGCTACTAGCATTAAGAGGAATGATACTCAAAGTCAAGATGATAAAATACTACAATATGTATCATACTTCCTTAATCATTCATATGGTGAAAGCAAGTTGAATGTAACAACATGACGATTGCCCTTTATTTTCAATTAAGTTGTTGGTAGGTTACTTGTGATTATTATTATTATTTGTATCTATCAAGATAGCAGGTCTTATGTAGTATCACAAACACTTAGGCTTGGTTTCGTAATGCTCTTTGAGACGGTGTTTATGTTTATGAAAAGCATAATTCAATTTTTTCTTTTATATTTGGTAAAAAAAAAAAAAAAAAAAGTTGAGGTGCTTATGCTCTAAAAAATTTAAAAGGCTAATATGATCTTAATTTTTAATAAAAATATATATTTGTCATTTAATTAATTAATAATTATTTTAATTTTAATTATCAATGTTTATTATAGTCAATTAAATTTTAGGAGTAGTTTTACAATGAATTTACCAAATACTAATTTTATCATTTTTATTTATTGAGAGCAACCAAGGGAGGAGCCTTTAGGGACCAGAGGGGGCCATGACCCCCTCCCCAAAATTTCAAAAATATTAATATTATAATATAAAATTAATTATTAGGTAAAGCACTTAGCTTAGTCATTTATAATGTGGCTAATTTTAAATTTGATATTAGATTTTTTCTATTGGACAACATATGAGTTGGAGGATTGAGTTGTATGGTTATGTGTTCGAACTTTCAATTGAGCTGCAGATTTAAACTTCAAGATTGTTTTCTTTCAAATTAATAAAAGGAGGGCACTTGATGACAAGAGTGTGTAGGAGGAGTGCCCAACCTATGATAAGGAATCTACAAAGGCATAAAATTGCTACGGTCAAACATATGCTCGAGGGCATAACCCTGATCCATGTTCTAGAAATAAAAGGCTAATTAGTTGCATTTAAAATATTTGAAAACACTAAGACTTGATTTAGTAATGCTGTGCTCTTCTAGCTCTTTTGTAACATTTTTTAAAAAGTCATAAAGGTAGTGTTTGATAAAATGATATAAAAATTACTCTTAATAAGTAAAAGTCACAAAATTAGGCTTGATTTGATAATGTTTGAACTTTTGTTTTAATTAAAAATTAAGGTTATATTAGACTTTAAAATTTTTGAGAGCAAAGACCAGCTTTTTAAAGTCTAAAACAGAAACACTCTAGCTTTTTTTTTCTTACTAAACATATAAAAAAAAAATTGACTTATACTTTTCATAAGCATAAGCATCCTCACAAATAACATTACCAAACTAAGCCTAAATCATAGCCTATTAACAAGTGAAAAAAATCCCTAAAACTTTCAATATATGTGTATGATAACATACTAGCTAGATACATACAATATAAGTGCTCATCAAGTGCAATATAAGTGAAGTACATGCAATAGAGAGCAATAGGTGCAAGATATGTGCAATATAAACAAGGAAAAAAAAAAATACAGAGTATAATAATTAAAATAAGTAAACTTTCATCTGTAAACTTATGTTTTTCCCCACAATATTGTTACTTATTAAGTATTATATGTTACAACTTGGTTAACGAAGACACAATTAATAAATTAATGGAGTCGTCACCATTCAATTTTGATGTGATTGGTGAACGTAAAAGGAATATATATATTCTAATTTACATATATAACTTGTAAAGTAACTAGCTAGGACTAGGAGGAGCCTCCTCATCGGGAAGCGAACTGCCATATAATGCGACATAAATGTGGCCCCGTGGAGAAAAAAATGCTAGTGTCTCTCCCTCAACGAAGTCATCCATAAACATGCAGCAACTGACGGTGTCATAAGATCCCAATCCCAGATTCAAATATAATCGTGGGATATCCACACCCAATGATATCCGCATTGATTCCAACTGGTCATGAATGGATCGTGCCCAACATTCGCATATCATCTCGAAGTCCACAGGATCAATATGTGTACTATCTGTAACAAAGTCAACAAAGTTAGGTGATGTCCAGCGCATATACGTACCACATGATACTATTCCAAGAAGGTGAGTGCAACAAAAACATATATGGTTAATCCCAAATTCAAACTAGGGAAAAAACCTAGTCTCACTATGATTAGGAGGATTACCCACACCTATCATAAGGAATCCTCAAATGAATAAAATCGACAAGGTCAAACAGATGCTCGAGGGCCTAAACCTGACTAATGCTCCACAAATAAAAGACAAATTAATTACATTTAATATCTTTGAAAACACTAAATTATAACCTGTATCAAGTAAAAAAATAATAATCTTGAAAGCCTTTAATATATGTGTATGATAACATAGTAGCTAAATAAGTAAAATATAAGTGCAATGTGCATGCAATATAATTGAAGTATATGCAATATAGTGCAATATAAGCAAAAAAAAAAAAAAGAAAAAAAAAATACACTATAATAATTAAAATTAGTTTGCTTCTGTTTGTAAATTCTTGTTTTCCCCCTCTATATTGTTGCTTATTAAGTACATATGATGAACACAATATATGTTGCAACTTGATTTCACGCAACGCAAACATAAATAATAAGTTAAGAGAGTCTTTACTAATCATTTTTGGATGTGTTTGGTAAAAGAGATTTTATTTTTTAAATTGTACGAGAAAATATTTTTGGGTTTTTAGAATCCTAAAAGTTAAAGTTAGAAAAAGAAGATTTAAAAAAAAAAAGAAAAAAAAGAAAGGAAGCTCAAATAAATTTTAATAATTATTTTGTTTAGACAAATATAACCATAATATATTTCAAAATAGTCTTTTTAGTAATTTTAATACTCAATTTTTGTTATAGAAAATAAAATCAAACAATTTTTTTTAATATCTCATAGCACTATTACATTAACTCATCCAAACACTTTTTTCAACCTTTTATACAACACTTCTTAAACAGCTCTTGATAAGTAATTATCAAGTTATTAAGTGTATATGGTGAATACATTATATATTAGAACTTGATTTTACATAATGCAAACACGAATAATAAAAAAAGGGAGTCGTCATAGATTATTTTTTGGTGAAATTGGTTACCACTGAAGAAGTATATATTTCATCATTAATCACATTTTTTTTTTCTAATCTCTATATATAACTCATACGGTTACTATCTAGGATTATAAGGAGCTTTTTCATTGGGAAGTGAAATAACTCATACAAATAGCATATATACTCGCATGCCCTAAAACTATAGAATGCATGCACAACTTATGCTAAATGTGGCTGCACGAAGAAAAAGATGTTAATGTCTCTCCTTCCACAAACTCATCTATACATTTACAGTAACTAACGCTATCATAGAAGATCCTAATCTCCGATACAATATAATCTTTGGGATATCCCCTCAATGATATCCGCGTTGAATAAAACTGGTTATGAAAACATCTCACATATCATTTCAATGTCGACGTACAAGATCAATAAGTGTAATATCTCCAATAAAATTAACTGAATGATGTGATGTCCCACACATATACCACGTGATACTAGTTAAGAAAGTGAGCAAACGTAAAGAGTTAAACACGATCTTCTACTTAAGAAAAACTTAATCTCACTATCGCGAGGAGGAATGGGAGGAGTACCTACACTATGATAAGGAATCCCCAAAGAAATAAAATCGCCAAAGTCAACAACATGCTCACAAGGGCAAAACCACGATCCATGCTCTAGAAATAAAAGACCGATTCATAACATTTAAAATATTTGAGTAAAAAAATCCCTAAAACCATCAATATATGTGTATGATAATATACTAGATAGATACGTACAATATAAGTGCAATGTGCATGCAATATAGTTGAAGTGTATGCAATTTAGTGTAATATGTGCAAGATATGTGCAATATAGGAGAAATAAAGAAAGAAAAAAAAATTCTGTTAAATAAATGAAATTAGTAAGCTTTTGTTTATAAATTCTTGTTTTTTCCACTTTAATATTGCTACTTATTATGTAGCTATGATGAATACGTTATATGTCACAAATTGAGAGTAATTAGATATAATTAATACATTAATTAAATTATAACAGCTAAATTAAAATGGACAATTTTAAGTAAAAAAAAAATAAAAAAATACTTTGGCCTTTATAAAAGAGTCAAATTGTTTATTGATTCCATGTAAGAATGAATTGATGTTGTTATGGACCCACATGGGTGGCATGCTAGTAGAGCGCTATAGAAAATCTCAGAACTTGATTAATTCAGACCATTTAACTTGGCACAATCGAAACATGACAATCTAATTTAATTTAATTAGTGCGGTTAATTATTTAGGTGACAAACTTTTCTATCGGAAACATCGTGACCCTTCCAAAATTATTTTTTATATGTAAAATAATGATTAAATCCAATTTAAAGTCTTTTAATATATGAACACGAGTATATGACTCAATTTGATATATATTCATGTTAATTTTCAACCTAATCATATTTAGTTTGATTTTATATTCATGTAAAATAAACATTATTTTAAATTACACCTGTTTTATGTTGAATATACATATTGTAAATTACACTTGTTGATTTTAACCTTGTTATAAAATATGTAATGCTAAAATACTCTAATTTATTAGGGCATAGATATCAGCTGGTTCGGTCGATTATGGGGTGTTTTCTGACCAAACTGAATGGGTCGGTTACCCTAAAGCCTTAACCGATAATGAAAAAATAAAGTCAATTTTTGATCATTTCAAATTCAGTTTAAGACAGGCGAGTCGGTTGATTTTCAGTCATAGTATTGGGCCTCCACCTGTTTTGGCCCATTTGATTTTTTTTTTAGCTTTACAAAAATATTTTTAAGGCCCAAATCAACAAAGTCAGCCGAATACTTCAGTTACCAAGTATTTCTTAAAAAAACTATTGAATGGCCTGCATTTTTAGTATTAGCCCATTAACAAAATAGGCCTATCAAGAAGTAAATATTCAAATATTCATTATCAGTATACTCAATTCAACTAAGCTTTAAATCCCAGACTAGTTGGGGTTGGATTTATGAATCATTATCAGCATACTAAAACAGTAAAATCTAAACCTATAATATACAAAATTGCAATTTACAAATAGTCATTATCCATTATCAACATATTAAAACCTAAACCTACAATTATCAAAACCAATTAAAAAAATCTGACTATGGAATAAATTTCAATTTCACAATTTATCATTATCCAAAACCTAAAAACTAAAACTTGTAGATTGTACTCGATAGCATTAAATACAACTAAATAATAATATAACACAAAACATTAAAGACTTTAAAACTTCTAATTCATAACTCACAAACTTAAACCTATTGTATACAACTAGTAACACATAACATAACATAATAAACAAACAAATAAAGCCAAAAAAAGATGATCCAAGGGCTGTTATATAAACTGCTACACTAATAATCCAGACACATAAATAGAAACAAACAAAGCAAACTCACAAAGAGTCTAAGACAGTAAGACAAAGCAAAGTAAAGTAATTAGTACAAGGCATTAAGCTAACCATCATAGAAATTCAAATACTATTCACAATGCAAAATGCATAAATTTGCAAAATGGCAGCCAGAAGCCTAGAGGCAGAAATAGGCAGCCAGCTTTTAGCCTTTTAGCAACAAATTGTTACCAAAACAAAGCAAAAGAAGAAACTATTAATATATAAACAAACATAATAACTAGTAAAAAGAAAAGTAACTTAAACTTACAAAAATAAACCAACATGTATCACACTTCAAGTCAAGTCGACTCCTCCACCGTTAGGCAAAGGCATATCTAGTATTATTGAATTAATATCAAAACCATTAGACAAAACAAAAATAAATAACTTTGAGATTGAAATAAATAATTTTGGATTAAAACATAGAAGTATAGATTACCTAATTCTATTTTCTTGAGATCTTTACTTGATTCTTCCACATCCAAAGATATAATTGTGCATCTTAACTAAGTAAACAATTGAGTGCTTCCACAATATTTGTAGTCAGTGAGCTTCTATAAAAATCAAGAACACGACTTCCAGTAAAGAATGCAGACTCTGATGGCACTGTTGTAATTGGAATACCAAAAATATCCTTTGCAAGTTTGGACAAGACTTTATACTTGGAAGAATTCACTTTCCACCAGTCCAAGATGTGAAATTGATCAGATATTGCCTTATGTGACTCCATCAAATGCCTATCAACTTCAAACTTCCCCTCCATTGACTTTTATTGGTTAAGTTCTCTCATAAAATCCATAGCAAATTGATCTGACTCATCTTCTACAATATTAGAAGGTATATCTTCTTGATTTGGTAAAGAAACCCCACCCTCAAAGTGAAGATCAGTGGCACTTTGTTCAAATATACGATAATGATCATATAACTGTTAGGAATCAGTATAAAATTTGACAATTATATGAACAGCAAAATTTAAAATTTTGATTCCTTTAACCTAAAATCACCTTATGATTATATGAAAGATCCTAATTATAGTTTAACAATTAAACAACATCGTATCCTTGATAGGCATTCACTCATTCGTTGATTAATCAAGAGCACAACAACGACACAGGTGTCCAATCTCTAAGTGTATCCACATGAACGAATCTAACTAAGGATCTTCATGCTTGAAGATAAAAGGGGTTAACAAGGAATTCCTTGTGCAAGTTACCGAATTTCTCTTGTAATTTAGAAACTCTCATGAGCCTAAAATTTATAGATGGATTTTAGGCTCTCTGTACAGTACATATAATATTTTTCTCTTATGTTTCTATTTAGTTTGTTAAGTCTTACACTTATAAAAACTAGCCACCTTTTTATGTATTGGACAATCCTAATACATTAGAGATTATGCTAACATTAGGATATAATCATAATTAAATCTAATGCCTAACAAACTATAATAATTACATGATTGTCCCAAAACTCTCCTTAGTTGAATATCGTCATTTTGTGTGTGACCTTTTAGGTTCAAACTATTGATGGCAATAGGCATATAAATTTTACATATTTATTACTGGACCCTGTCCAATTAAATTAGAACTCATTCTAGTTATTTAAATTAAAACTTTTTTAATTCACCCTTTAATTAAGATTAATTAATTAATCATCGTAGATAATTAATTAATTATTAGGGTTTCCTACAGGTCAAGATTGGTGCCTAACTGCACATGATGACTACCTATAATAGTATGAATATGGCTGTGAACCTTTTAAACCTTTCTATTAACAGTTACTATGTAATTCAATCATTCTATCGTGCAATGCCTGGTTAAATTTATTTGGGTATGAAAATAATGTCAAACCCTAAATTTAATCATATGTGTCTAATCTTAAGATTATAACTTCATTGAAAAAATTAGAAACTCATATTCTAATATCCACCTTGGTATGGCCATAGACTTTAAGTTAAATTTTTTATAAACCACATATGGTATTCTCTCTTTTCTACTAAGAGTGATAGATTCTTTATTGTACATTCACATACCTCCATATGTAAGTGGTTATACCCAATTAATACTTCTTAGGTGACTCATTAATAGAATAAGAAATAGTATCAAAGTATAATGACGTACATACAAGATAACTGTAACATAAGAATCACTTATTGACATGTAGAGAAACTCTATATAGGTGTTCTCGGTTGAGTCAGTTCAGTGAACTCATTCTCTAATAAGCACCTACATATCTGTCTTAGTGTCTCATACACAAGAAACTATAAGATCAGTCACCCTAAACTCTTTGAGCCAACTAGATATGTACTAATTTATTTGGATTCACTAATACCCTGCTTAGTGATCCTATGATTAGAAACATTTAAGAATTAAGCTTAAAGGAAATACATCTCATTAACATGATTTCATCATGATGCTTATTTCCATTACTTTAATTCTTTTAGCTCATGATGGTTAATTAATAACTCTTATACATGATAATGTTTGCCACTTATATTTATTAATAATATAAATAAGATTGTACATAAAATAATCTGCCACAACATCACATGTCATTGGCTTTAGGACATACTACTAACAATAACATCATAAAACTTGCCTTTACCCTCCCTGCCAATTTTTCAGCCCTCATTATCCTAAATAGATTTTCAAACCCCCTTTTTACAAACTTCAGCTTGTATCTCAGGTCAAGTACCACCCCAATAAAGTGTACAAGGTTAATATTGTCAAGGTCACCCCAATACTTATCATGCTTTAACTTCATCCTTTATGCTATCCTTTTAAGAGGGGTATTATGCTTTCTATCGTCATACCACAAATGTATCTTACTAAGAATAGTATGATAGTCATGGAAATAAGTATTTAAGGTGACATACAATGAACTAGAAATTTTTTTGTTACATTAAAGAAAATCTTCAAAAACTTCTCATACACACTTATTACATCCTAATCTTCATCAGTAAGAGGACATCTAAGCTCTGGACCTAATGCTTCAAACTTCTTATTAGTTATAAACTTAGCAACAAACATTTGATCTTGTTATTGTAATCTAGTGAATGCTTTTTGACACTTGAAGGCTGAATCCAATATTAAATAGGTGGAATTCCACCGTGTTGGAACATTTAACATTGGTAATGTTTTGGTGGCTAACTTAACCAGCTCCATGCACCTTTTAAACCTTAGAAGCTTAGAAGGTAAGACCTTCACATACTTAACAGCAAGTCTAATTTTATAAAAGATAAATCAATATCTTTCAGACCATCAGTTACTATCTAGTTTAAAATGTGTGCACAACATCTTAGGTGCATCAAGTGATCTTGCAAGACACTCCCATTACAATCATTTAGCTTGGTTCTTAGATATTCAACCCCAACATCATTTGTAGTAGCATTATCTACTGTTACACAAAAAACCTTATCAATCTCTTGTGCCAACAAACACTTTTCAATAGTTTTTCCTATTGTCTCTCCCTTAAGATTAATAATTGGACAAAAATTCAGAATTCTTTTTTGCAATTTCCATTTTTTATCTACAAAGTGGCAAGTCAAACACAAGTAAATTTGATTTTGGACAGAAGTCCAACAATTAGTTGTAAGTGGCACTTTCTGTTTATTGTTCACTAACCACTTATTCAATTTTTGTTTTTCAGAGCAATACAATCCAAGGATATCCTTCACAACAGTAAACCTAAAAGGTATTTTCATTTTAGGGTAGATTGTCTTTACAAATAATCAAAACCTCTCACCCTCAACATGCCTAAAAGGAAGCTTATCAATTACAATATACTTAACTAAAACTTCCCTACATGCTTTCTCATTAATTTTTTCACTCATAGCATTCAACCCTTGAGTCCTTGTACTATCTTATCCAAGTCGTCCCAAAATACCTTCTTCGTAGCTTCTTCTAGTCCTATTTGTGGGGCATAGGCACTAATGATATTGAAGGTCTCATTGTCCATTATCAATTTCACTAAACTTATTCGGTCACTTTTCTTCTTGACTTCTGCAACCTCGTCCTCTAAATTTTCATCTTCTTTAATAGTAGGTTGAAACTGCAAAACAGTTTGAGACTCCTCCCGATTAGGCAAGAGGTGTTTAGGAAACTTCTTACGCTTAAACTTTAGGTGGCTGACCTAAATTACATGTTCCATTGTTTTTCTTGTGACTTCTTAAGTTACACCACAATAATTATACATAGACCTATGTGTAATGCTAGAAGTCCCCTCAATATGTGTATAATACTCTTACACCCAAGAGTTATTGATTTGGTTTCTTACCTTGCCCTATATCTTTGCATTTGTAGGTTGCTTAGAATTAGAGCTAGAAACTTAGTTTTTTCTCCTTTGAATTGCCTTTTTGACTCTCCTTCCCCTCCCCCCCCTCTCAATTGCAGTAGCCATATTGTCCACATCTTTATCACTTTCATCTAGTGCAATGGCATTTTCATTAGGAGCTTGATCATCACCCATCTATATAACAATACAAACCAGATTCATAAAACAAATTTGATAAGATCATATAATAAATAAATAATTAAAAAAAAGAAGACAACAAGATTCATAAAAATAAAATAAAACAGTATTGAAAACTGAAACAATACTAATAACAGTTGCTTAAATTCATAACCTTCATAAGTTAATATTACATTACAATAACGCTAACTAAAGAGTGTGTTTTCCCATAACAAACTAAACTAACACCACCCAAATACTAACCATACTATTACAAACTGAAACATAACTAAAATAATAGCTGCTGCTTAGACTACTCATTCTACTAATCCTGATCCATACAATAAGACCTTAAGGAAATGTACATATTTATTCAATATGTGATTTTTTAGATTTGATGTGCCACCAATTTTTGGGTTAATGATATAAGTAACATCACAAAAATTACACTCATAAGGTTTGCTCTTTCCCAAACTTTCTTCAACTGTGAAGTATTTCAGCACCTATGTCAGATTTGGTTCCTTTCTTTTTCTTGAAGATCCCTCCCCATTTCTTCCACTTGCACTATCCACGTCCATCTACACAATAACACAAATACAAATTTACCTATTATTACTAATTGTCTGTGTAAGTATCTAATTAATAACTAAACTAATAAAAATGGAGCAAAAAAGGTGAAAATTGTATCCTTGCTCCTAATAATGCAGAAGGCAAAAAGAATATGTTAAACTTGGTTATTATTACTACAACACCTACCTCTAGAACCATTTACATTGCCAGTCTCTATAGTAATAGTGTAGCTACTAAGCTATAACCAACTCAAATTACTTTTCTAGTTACAAAATGGGTGCATAATTTTGAGTATAGTAACACTTATCCTTATTTAATATGCATATGAACACAATATGAGTAAAATGGGTGTAGAAATATGAGCCCAACAACACTCATCCTTGCAGAAGTTAAGATTTCAAGTGAACAAACAAAACATATCTACCATTGCTTTAGAAGCAAATGAAATTAGGAATTGGAAGGTCTAATAATATGGCAAGAATGTTGCTTGGGGTATGGCAGTTCATCAAAGATGTAGTGTAATAGGTATTCATGCTGGAAGCATGGTAACTAATTAAGTATTCATAAAAGCACAAAACAGAAAGTTATGCAGAAGAAAGATAGAACATAAATAACTTCTTTAAGAACATAAGAAATTGTGATCAACTAATTAGGTGTCTGTTATAAAAAAACTAATATCTAAATGAGAAATCCACAATCGATTTCTCTTATCATTTATAGTTCAAACAATTGTCAATTGACAATTTCTCTTATAGATTGTTGGTTTGAAAATTAAAACAAATCCAGCACATCTCATGCTCAAAACCGAGCCCAGCAACACTTATCCTTATATATGTGTCTCAATCATGTAAGTAAAAAAAATAGATTTTAGAACTTAAGATTTCAGAATTTAGATTTGAGAGTTGAGAGTTGAGAGTTGAGAGTTTTCCCTTCTTCCAAAAACAACACCGCCACCATTTGTGAGTTTTGTAACTTTGAGAGATGAAGAGTTGTTGGTTGAAATTTGAGACAGGTTACAAGTCACAGAGGTTACCAACCTTTGTTTGTTCCTTCTTCGAAAAGCAACACCTCTATTGGCACACCAGAGAGGCAGAGATTGTGACTCATGAGATGAGAATTCTTAGTTAAGAGTTGGCATGGGAGGGAAAACTAGGATTTTGACTTCGAAGGGAGGGAAAGCTAGGGTTTGTGAGAAATAGAGAAGCAGGGTAGAGAAAGAGGAGAGGCTGGGCGGCTTGGCCTAGGAATCTAAATTTGGTGTAAATGAATTAGGGTTTCACTTTTGAATGGGCTGATTCGGTGCATCACGTTGTAAAATAGAATCATACTCCAACCAGTAACCTTCAAACACATATAAAATAAGTAAAAAAATTATATAATTTAAAACTAAGTCAGTCAGATCAGTTAACCGACCTTAATATTTTTTTGGGAACCAAATAACCGAACCGATTTTGATTATACATAAAATTTTTCAACCAATTTAAGAATGGTGGATTTTGGTTTCGGTCGGTGTTGGCCTACTTCGATTGGTTTAGAGTCGGTAATTCAATTTTTCTGTTTAAAATGCTCAGCCCTACAATTTATGTTGTTTTTTAGTTCAAAGTTTATATAGCTTAAATTTTTTATTCTTTTTACTTTGTTATTTGTAAAAAAAATATGTAGTAGATTATTCTATATTAAAGTTTATGTCAACCCACCCAAATTTTAATTGAGTGCAATTTTTTACCACCAACTTTAAAACTTCGGTGAAATTTTGACCAACCTAATTTGATTGAGTTTGATGAGATTTATCTCAAATCTGACCCACCCACCCCAATTACACATCCCTTGTATACTAGCTCGTGTAAGCAGACCATGACAAACCGGTGCAAACTGGGTTGTGAGCCAAAAAGAAATGAAAATGGAGTAAGTATCGTCGCCTCATGACTCATGTTCTGTAAAGATCTTCTTGGAGAAACGCAATTTCTCAAGAGCAGCATATATTTGTTATTTTCCCAATAAGAATCAATCATTTTCTCATTTTGTGAACCTCAATCAAGACTTTGGTGAGATGTCAAAATCGCATGGGTTTCAAGCTTACAAGTTCTTATTACTCAATATTATGAAGAAAATATGTTCATATATATATATATACATTTTTTTTTTTGACACCACATATAATATTTGAAAAACATGCATTGCCAGATTATTTATAAGACTGTTAACTCAGGAAATTGGAATGAGTTTAAGTTCATTCTATTTCTACTCTATTGATCCTTTAAATAATTTCTTGATTTTATCTGAAAAAAGAAATAACTCTTCCAAACTCGCACCATAAATTTGTTTTTTTTCTTTTCTAATTAGCCTAGCCGAAAAAGAATTAAAAAAAAAAGGAAATTCTTTTACACATCAAATGTGTCATGAATGATAAACCTTGTGTGCTACTGCTATGAAATAATGTCTCCAGATCTAGATCCCACTGCCATATAAGAACAAGATCAGAACTAAAGAAATTGGGCAATTAAATATGCAGTAAAATACCCACAAACAAAACTTACACAAAAGAATAAAAATGAAAAAAAACTAACCTGGTAAAAGAAAATGGACAAGTGGGTTCAATAACGGGGTTCTGAATTCCTTCATTCCAGTTTCAGATTGCCATAGGTTTTCCAGTGTAAAATTACAAAATGTCTCAAATTGACATCACTGCCCTATTCTATTCTCCATGAAAATTGAATTCACACTTTTTCAGGGAATTCCTTGCAGTATCAATTGAACTAGTACAAGCAGAACTTGAATAAAAGAAAAAGAGAGAAAAAAAAAAAAAAAAAAACAGGGGAAGAACAGTACAGAACAGAACAGAACAAAGCAGAGCAGAACAGAGCAGAGTCAGACTAAGTTATTGGCATCAGGCAAACCCTGGTGTAGATCATTATCTCTAGCCGATACAGAGTTATTAGGACGATTAGAAGAAGCTATGGTAGCTCGACAAACTGGGCAGTTAGAGTGATTACTGAGCCACAGATCTATACAAGAAGTATGAAAGGAATGCTTGCACCCACTTAACTGCCGGACTTCTTCTCCGTCAGCAAACACCGACAAGCAAACAGGACATTCAATGCCAACATCTTTGACATGGGTTTCCTTCTGGTACTTGAGATCAGAAATTGAATCAGTTTTCAGGGGGAATTTCAGGGGTCGCCGGAGGTGTGATGGGGTCGACGGCGGAAATGGGTTTGGTGGGCACTTGACGGAGAAGATGAAGGTGTAATTAAGGCTGGGACGGTGACCGAGGGCGACGAGGGCGAGGATGAATCCGAGTGGGGATAAGTCGACGGAGCGTGGCGGAGCTGGAAAAGGTGGAGGTGGAATGTCAAAATGGTGGGTGCGTTTTCCATGATATGGTGAACAATGATTATCCCATGTGCATTTGAGATTAAAGCTTTTTTGCTTTTCATAAATATTTTTCTAAAATTATTTTGTTTTCATTGAAATTTTTAAGAGCAATAATTGACGGAAGAAAATGGGAGAGAGGATGGGTGTTGAGAAGTCAAGAAGACAAAACTCCTCGTTTACAGTGAAGCCTCACTAATATCTTTTCCCCTTCTTTTGATTATTTTGAATTGAGAATGACAAAATAAATAAATTACCTTCCTAAGTTTTATATTTTATAGAAAATAACACTAGATTCAAAATTTAAAGAAATTAATACTTATTAATACTTCTCTTTTGCAGTGAATGAAAAGTTAACTGATATAATTTTTGATAAAAAAATACTTAAACTAATTATATTTTATTATAAAAATAAAAGAAACTTATTTTAATTTTTTAATGAATAGTAAATATTTTTTTTCTACTTTTTTTAGTATTTTTTCTTATATTGTAATCTTTTTTTAGCACATTATTTTTAAATAAAATAGGAAAGAAAAATTTGACACATGTATAAGAAAACTAAATTTGTAATATTAAATAAAATAAGTTATTTTTTTATTATTAAAGATAAGAATGATATAAAAATATAAACCTATATGAAAAACTAACAATAACAATGGGTCAAAGTGGTTAAAAAAATATTTCAATTTATAAGCTTAATTTTTTTTTTATTGAATATAAGCTTTAAATAAAATGAAAATCTTATGATTTATGTGTTTTATAAAGTTATTACATGATTTATTAGATTTTAGTTATTCATAATTTTATTTATCGCTTTTAAATTATTTTACTTATATACGTATGAAAATATTTATATTCTATTTAAATAATATATATGTATATATATATTAAAATTAGATAAGCAAAAAAATTAAGGCTAACATAATGTATCTTAAGAAAAAAGAAATCATAGAGGGAATGTTCAACCTTTATATTTTATTTAATATTCAAATTAATGAGTAGATTAATATAATTCTGCTTAATTTTTTTTTGAAGTGCTTGAATTTATCTTTCAAATTATGTAGATTTATATTTTTTTGTCATAAAAATTAAAGAAAAATCTAACTTTATTGATACATGTATGTCAAAATGTTAATAAGAAGAAACCTATAAACAAAAGGTAGAGAAAATATTGAAAAAATTATAATTATTTAGAACTCATTTAAAAAGTGAAAATTAAAAATGATTTGTCTTGGCAACTTTTAAGATAAAATAGACTTTTTAAATATTTTGTCGAAAAATTATCTTATACTACTTTAACTTTTTATCTATTGGAAGTATAAATTTTCTCAAAGTTTAGATTTTAGTATCATATCAATAAATCAACAAGGATAGAGTGTAATTTACTAAAAACAAATACAGTAAACCCCTAATAAAATTGAAGTTTAACTACTATATTTAGTCCTTCTATTTTACCTTCAAAAGTCAATGTAATCTGTATTGTTTAAAATTTTCAATTTCATTCCTATTATTTTCCAAATCAATCAATTTAATTCTTATATTATTTCAAAAATCAAGTAATGTAATTTTTATTGTAAGTTTTTCGTCAAATTGAGTTAACACTATCTAACGTAAGTAGACAAAGGAAATCCTACGTGTGCATGTGATATAGAAAATAATAGGAAATGTTTTATGCCGGTATTAAATTCCTTCTATAAAAAACTAAACATATATATTTTTTTTTTTAAATAAAAATTTGTTATTACAATTTTGAAGAAAACAAAGGAAGAAAAAAAAATAAAATCCAAAAAACACATCCATGGTGTTACATGCAATCTCAAAACAATCAGACAAATCAGCATCTTCCTTACAAACTCAAACAAACTAGAAAAAAAAATCCATTACCCTCAATAATAAAAGGTCACCATCTCAGTGGTCTGCCATTTTTGATAGTGGTACAAAAATCAAACAAACTCATTCATTCAATGGTATGGATTTCAGATCCTCACATATTATTCTTGAAACAGATGAGACCATATATGAAAGAGAATGCAAAACAAAAATACATTGAGCAAGCTAGATAACGAGCGAGACGAATGATGAGCAAAAGAATAATGACGAGGATATATGAGCCTCAGCTCGTACTGTTATTTTTATGTTTTTGTGTATTTAACAATTTCAATTTTTATATTTTGTTTTCATATTTGAATTCTACTTGTAAAAATATGGTTTGATCCATAAAACTGTCACACCCCTCGTGGAGGTAGCCGGAGGAAATAGATAATCAAATCACTATAACCCTGACTTCAAACAATAAACGAACACGACATTTAACCTACGCTAAAGAGTAAAAGTAAATTTTATAAAACATGAGCTTACTAAAAAAATTTGTTTACTAAAACTTATAATAATTTATTAAAATTTCGACATAAATTCCCCATAAAGTAGCACATGCCTATAAAATTTTAAAATACACATTCCTATTGTTATACAATAATAACTACAACAACAAAAACACAATGAGCTATATTCCAAATCTCATCATATTAACAATTAACTAGACTATTATCCCACAAAGACTAGGAACCCCACAAATCTAATGTGACTGCAAACTTTCATCATTTGACTTCAAGATTGAGATTCTAAAAAATTGCCTTGCCGCCAAACACTAAGCAAAGTCCAATATCGATAACCTCCATCCTCGAGATCCAGTTACTAAAAAAATAACCACAGAAGAAGGATGAGTCTTACGGACTCCGTGAGTGAAAAATTGTACCCAAAGAGTACTAGTACCACCCAACACATGTATAAATATATTATTAATATATCAACATATCATATATTTCAAAACTACTACTATTACATATATACAAATACGAAAATATAAAACCTAGCTAACACATTTCAATTAGTGCATTGTATAATCCACTTAAAACAAACAAAGCAATCAAAACATACAAAGCAAGCCATGGGCCAACAGAGTAACTAAGCCCCGCACAACAGCATCTCCCCCCACCGAGCATTTACGTGCCTACACAACAGGTTAATTCTCCGTACACAATCTATCCCACCGAGACTGAGCACTTATTTCTTTTAAAACAATTGTCAGAATCAAAGTATCTTATATCAGAATATCAAATCAAAATATTCTATGTGCACCTGTATTTCAATTTCGGAAATAAAAATAATTTCTCAGAAAAATCTTACTTTGTTGGCCTTTATCTACCACAACCAATATTAAACAAACATAATTCAAATAAATCACTAAAACACTGCACTTACTTATTTTTCATATATCACATCTATTCAAATACATATATAGTTACACATAATAATCTAGTCCCCAAAGGTAATAGCTAACCACTCACATTTAACCGATTTCATTTGTCACTTACACTTGCGTTCACACATCTCATCAGGTCCATATTAGGATCCAAAATTGAGATTCATATTCCCAAATAACACCTAGTTCATAAACGTTATTGTTATAATCTTTTAATTATTAAGCTTATATATCAGCTTATATAGGTTTTTTTGTGAAAGTTTTATATTAAGCTATTATATGTCAAGTAGTATGTACTTTATGTGGTAAGGTTGATAATAAATAGACATTTTAAATGTCTTGACAATGCATAGGATAGAAAGAAACTATTAGAAAAGATAGAAAACACTAATGAGTAGAAATATTAACACTGTCTAAACTTGGGGTTTAAATCAGTGTTCACTCTAATAGTTATATCTTTATCTAGGAAATTCCAAATCCAGTTTCGTTAAATTTATAAAATACTAGACACATTTAGATTTATAAGTATATCATTTGAAATTTTTAGATTTATGTATCAATACAGTTTATTTTTTGAAATTGCATCAAATTCTGCAAAACACAGAATTTTAGCAACTATGACCTTATCTTAGTTATTTGAACATAACTTTCCTAGGAAAAAGGAAATCCAATTCCGTTTGTTGGATTTATTAATAAAAAAGTATATATTTAGATAAGTATCATATGTATTATTTGGATGTGTATATTAGTACAGTTAATTATTTAAAATTTACTCCTTTTAGGCATTTCATGACCTCCTTAGATAAATGTTTATGTTCAATTACACGCTTAATTAAATTTAATAAAACCAAATTGAAACATTAATTTTAGGAAGTTAGATAGATTTATTATTTAGAAATTTTTTCCTAAAATAAGCCTTGAACTCTCTCAATTCTTCGCATAAACAAACAGGGCACTGGTAACATTCCTGGTCACCAATCTTTGATTCCAATGTTTATAGAATTCTCATACTTGAGAATTAAATTATGAAACTTTCCAGTATAGTGTTTCCAGATGTTAGGAACAATTTCATTCAGAGTCTCAAAGCTAATTCCATCCACAACCCCCGACGACGTCTTTCGGATTGATTGAGGTTCATTAAAAATCCTGCATAACTTAGCTATAGTCTAATAGCTCTAACTAACAATATACTTAGAACCAAACTACAAAATTTTGTAGACAACATCTCAAGATCTTAAGCTACACTTTTCTTTCGAACTCTTAATTGAATTAAGTCCATACAATGCTTGAAATATCAGATGAATTTTATGTTTACGTTATCATGCTTGATCACATCAGTTTTAGCAATGAATAAATATCCAATAAATATTTATAAGACTGCATATCTAATATTCATTATCATTTCAATAATATACCTATATGCTAGCATCCATGTACTGGTAGTTAAAAGATTCAGAAATGTTCCACTTTGCAATATTCAATCCAAATAAATGAAGTTTGGGTAAACCATATGGGGACTTAGAATGATCTGGGTATATAAAAATTCTTAAAATATTAATGGTTCAAAGCTTCAAGGAGTACCACTACCAACTTTGCTTCATGAGTTCATGTATATCAACCAATAGAAACCACCCCAGAGACGCTTTGGGATTCTTCATTGGCTGCTTTTACACTCAATTATTTGGTGGCTTCATTTGATTATAGCATTAAGACCACTATAAGACCAAAGGTGGCATGCCAACAGCCAACCATAGACAAAGATTGTACAAACAAAGTATAAAAATTTATGTACATAAGAAACTGGAAACCTTCATGGACATGCCAATGGGACACAACAAATCAGTGGTCTATGTCATCATTAAAAGTCATCTCTCTTGCATTAAAGTTAACGGAGTGATTGTGAAATGCACACTTCCTAGAAAATTCCTCCATCTAACCCACATGTATATACTACATACACATGATTGAATCATTATTTGTTAATTATCTATTAACCAGATTTAACAAAAAGGATGCCCATCATCTGAAATTTT
>JARAOO010000053.1:0-42883 GCA_029379385.1 Quillaja saponaria
TGCATTGGAATTATTAGGCCTTGCATGCATGCATGCATGGGAATTCTCAGGCCTTGCATGCATGCATGGGAATTATTAGGCCTTGCATGCATGCATGCATGGGAATTCTTAGGCCTTGCATGCATGGATGGGAATTCTTAGGCTTTGCATGCATGCATGGATGGGAATTCTTAGGCCTTGCATGCATGCATGGGAATTCTTAGGCCTTGCATGCATGCATGCATGGGAATTATTAGGCTTTGCATGCATGCATAGGAATTATTAGGCCTTGCATGCATGCATGCATGGGAATTAGGGTTTGCATGCATGGGATTCATTAAGGTTTGCATGCATGCATGGGTATGATGAATGTGATGTAGTGAATTGAAATATTAGAGTGAATATGATGAATTAGGTGAGTGAACGGAAATATTACATGCCATGAATGGGATGACCTAATTGCATGGAATGACCTAATTGGATGGAATGACCTAATTGGATGGAATGACCTAATTGGATGGAATGACCTAATTGGATGGAATGACCTAATTGTATGGAATGACCTAATTGCATGGAATGACCTACTTGCATGGGATAACTTAATTGCATGAACATAGTGAATGGGATGAACATAGTGAGTGGGATGAACATAGTGAGTGGGATGAACATAGTGAATGGGATGAACATAGTGAATGGGATGAACATAGTGAATGGGATGATATAGTCAGTAGGATGAATATAGTCAGTAGGATGAATATAGTGAGTGGGATGAATAAATATAGTGAGTGGGATGAATAAATATAGTGAGTGGGATGAATATAGTGAGTGGGATGGATGAATGGAAGTAATGGGATGAATTTATTGCATGGGATTAGAGTGTAACTTTTGGCGGGAAACAAACACTAACCATAATAATGTTCTTTTATTAGGGTTTGCATGCATGGGATTCATTAGGGTTTGCATGCATGCATGGGATTCATTAGGGTTTTCATGCATGGGGTGAATGGGGTGAATAGGGTGAATATGGTGAATGAGATGAATATAGTGAGTGGGATGAATGAAATGAATATAGTGAATGGGATGAATTTATTGCATGGGATTAGGGTGTAACTTTTGCCGGGAAACAAACCCTAACAATAATATTATTCTTTTCTAAGGGTTTCCATGCATCACATTAGGGTTCCAAGCATGGGATTATGGTTTCCATGCATGGGATTATGGTTTCCATGCATGGCTTTAGGGTTTGCATGCATGAGTTTACGCTTTATATTTTTATAATATTGGATGAATTTATTGCATGGGTCTAGGGTGTAACTTTTGGCGGGAAACTATTATTCTTTTATTAGGGTTTACATGCATGGCTTTAGAGGTTGATGACAATATTGGAGTGAATGGCTTTAGGCTTTGCATTGCGTCAAACTAGGGTGTAACTTAGGGTAAACATTCATGGGATTAGGGATTCCATTCATGGAATTAAGGTTGCATGCATGACATTAGGGTTTTCGTGCATAAGATTACGGTTTGCATGCATGCATAGGTTTAGGGTTGCTTGTTTGGGTTTAGGGTTGCATGCATGGATTTAAAGTTGCATGCTTGGGTTTAGAGTTGCATGCATGAGTTTACGGTTGCATGAATGGGTTTAGGGTTGCATGCATCAGTTTACGGTTGCATGAAAGGGTTTAGGGTTGCATGCATCAGTTTACGGTTTGCATGCATTGCTTTAAGGTTTGCATGCATGGCTTTAGGGGTTGATGGAAATATTGGAGTCAATACGGTGAATGCAAATATGGGTGTGAATCTAATGAATGAGTTGAATTTATTACATGAGATTTTGATGCCATTTTTTGCGGCAAAATTATAAATTACAAATTTATAACATAGGATAAATTATTGGAAGGGACTAGGGTGTAACTTTCGGCGGGAAACTCTCCCTAACCATAATATTACATACATTCATGCATGGCTTAGGGTTTCATGCATGCATGAGTTTTAGCCTTCGCATGCATGTGGACATGGCTTTAGGGTTGCATGCATGCACGCCTTTAGGGTTTCATGCATGCATGAGTTTAGCCTTTGCATGCATGTGGACATGGCTTTAGGGTTGCATGCACGCACGCCTTTATAGTTGCATGCATGCATGAGTTTAGTCTTGCATGCATGTGACATGGCTTTAGGGTTGCATGCATGCATGCCTTTAAGGTTGCATCCATGGCTTTATGGTTACATGCATGCATGCATGGTTGTTAGGGTATGCATGCAATGCATGGTTTAAGGTATGCATGCATGCATGGCTTTATGGTATGCATGCATGCATGGCTTTAGGGTATGCATGCATGCATGGCTTTAGGGTTTGCATGCATGCAATGGCTTTAGGGTTTGATGGAAATATTAGAGTGAATAGGGTTGAATGACATGGATTAGAACATTGGAGTGAATAAGGTGAATGGCTTTAGGCTTTGCATGCATGGCTTTATACATTTTCCTTGCATGCATGGGTTGAGTTTTGCATGCATGCATGGCTTTAAGGTTGCATGCATGCATGCCTTCATGGTTGCATGCATGCGTTTAGGCTTTGCATGCATGTATGACTTTAGGGTTTGCATGCAAGCATTCTTCACTTTAGGGTTTACATGCATGCATGGCTTGAGTTTTGCATGCATGCATGGCTTTAGGGTTGCATGCCTTCATGGTTGCATGCATGAGTTTCGGCTTTGCATGCATGGATGGCATTAGGGTTTTCATGCATGCATCCATGGCTTTCGGGTTTACATGCATGCATGAATGGAATTAGGGTTTGCATGCATGCATGCATGGTTAAGGTTTTGCATGCATGTGTTTAGGGTGAATGGGGTGAATGGGGTTAATGGCTTTGGTGTGTGCATGCTTGCCTTTAGGGTTTTCATGCAGGCATGGATGGAATTAGGGTTTGCATGCATGCATGGATGACATTAGGCTTTGCATGCATGGATGGCATTAGGATTTCCATGCATGCATCCATGGCTTTAGGGTTTACATGCATGCATGAATGGAATTAGGGTTTGCATGCATGCATGGACGGAATTAGGGTTTCCATGCATGCATGGTTAAGGCGTTGCATGCATGCATGCATGGCTAAGGCTTTGGCATGCATGCATGCATGCATGGCTATTAGGGTTTCCATGCATGCATGCATGGTTAAGGCGTTGCATGCATGCATGCATGGCTAAGGCTTGCATGCATGCATGCATGCATGGCTATTAGGGTTTCCATGCATGCATGCATGGTTAAGGCGTTGCATGCATGCATGCATGGTTAAGGCGTTGCATGCATGCATGCATGGCTAAGGCTTTCCATGCATGCATGCATGCATGGCTAAGGCTTTACATGCATGCATGCATGGCTAAGGCTTTACATGCATGCATGCATGCATGCATGGGTAAGGCTTTGCATGCATTTGTTTAGGGGTGAATGGGGTGAATGGGGTGAATGGGGTGAATGGGGTGAATGGCTTTGGTGTGTGCATGCAAGCATGAATTTAGGCTTTGCATGAATGCATGAGTTTAGGCTTTGCATGCATGCTTCCCTTTAGGGTTTGCATGCATGCTTGCCTTTAGGGTTTCCATGCATGCATGCTTGCCTTTAGGTTTTCCGTGCGTGCATGCTTGCCATTAGGGTTTCATGCATGCATGCATGCTTGCCTTTAGGGTTTCCATGCATGCATGCTTGCCTTTAGGGTTTCCATGCATGCATGCATGCTTGCCTATAGGGTTTCCATGCATGCATGGCTTTAGGGTTTGCATGCATGCATGGCTTTAAGGTTTGCATGCATGCATGCATTCATGCATTCTTCACTTTAGGGTTTACATGCATGCATGCATGGATGGCATTAGGGTTTTCATGCATGCATCCATGGCTTTCGGGTTTACATGCATGCATGAATGGAATTAGGGTTTGCATGCATGCATGCATGGTTAAGGCTTTGCATGCATGTGTTTAGGGTGAATGGGGTGAATGGGGTTAATGGCTTTGGTGTGTGCATGCATGCATGCATGCTTGCCTTTAGGGTTTTCATGCATGCATGGATGGAATTAGGGTTTGCATGCATGCATTGATGACATTAGGCTTTGCATGCATGGATGGCATTAGGATTTCCATGCATGCATCCATGGCTTTAGGGTTTACATGCATGCATGAGTGGAATTAGGGTTTTCATGCATGCATGCATGCTTGCCTTTAGGGTTTCCATGCATGCATGCTTGCCTATAGGGTTTCCATGCATGCATGGCTTTAGGGTTTACATGCATGGATGGAGTTAGGGTTTGCATGCATGCATGCATGGTTAAGGCTTTGCATGCATGTGTTTAGGGTGAATGGGGTGAATGGGGTTAATGGCTTTGGTGTGTTGCATGCATGCATGCATGCTTGCCTTTAGGGTTTTCATGCATGCATGGATGGAATTAGGGTTTGCATGCATGCATTGATGACATTAGGCTTTGCATGCATGGATGGCATTAGGATTTCCATGCATGCATCCATGGCTTTAGGGTTTACATGCATGCATGAATGGAATTAGGGTTTGCATGCATGAGTTTACGCTTTATATTTTTATAATATTGGATGAATTTATTGCATGGGGTCTAGGGTGTAACTTTTGGCGGGAACTATTATTCTTTTATTAGGGTTTACATGCATGGCTTTAGAGGTTGATGACAATATTGGAGTGAATGGCTTTAGGCTTTGCATTGCGTCAAACTAGGGTGTAACTTAGGGTAAACATTCATGGGATTAGGGATTCCATTCATGGAATTAAGGTTGCATGCATGACATTAGGGTTTTCGTGCATAAGATTACGGTTTGCATGCATGCATAGGTTTAGGGTTGCTTGTTTGGGTTTAGGGTTGCATGCATGGATTTAAAGTTGCATGCTTGGGTTTAGAGTTGCATGCATGAGTTTACGGTTGCATGAATGGGTTTAGGGTTGCATGCATCAGTTTACGGTTGCATGAAAGGGTTTAGGGTTGCATGCATCAGTTTACGGTTTGCATGCATTGCTTTAAGGTTTGCAATGCATGGCTTTAGGGGTTGATGGAAATATTGGAGTCAATACGGTGAATGCAAATATGGGTGTGAATCTAATGAATGAGTTGAATTTATTACATGAGATTTTGATGCCATTTTTTTGCGGCAAAATTATAAATTACAAATTTATAACATAGGATAAATTATTGGAAGGGACTAGGGTGTAACTTTCGGCGGGAAACTCTCCCTAACCATAATAGTACATACATTCATGCATGGCTTTAGGGTTTCAATGCATGCATGAGTTTTAGCCTTCGCATGCATGTGGACATGGCTTTAGGGTTGCATGCATGCACGCCTTTAGGGTTTCATGCATGCATGAGTTTAGCCTTTGCATGCATGTGGACATGGCTTTAGGGTTGCATGCATGCACGCCTTTATAGTTTGCATGCATGCATGAGTTTGAGTCTTTGCATGCATGTGGACATGGCTTTAGGGTTGCATGCATGCATGCCTTTAAGGTTGCATCCATGGCTTTATGGTTACATGCATGCATGCATGGTTTTAGGGTATGCATGCATGCATGGTTTTAAGGTATGCATGCATGCATGGTTTTTAAGGTATGCATGCATGCATGGCTTTAGGGTATGCATGCATGCATGGCTTTAGGGTTTGCATGCATGCATGGCTTTAGGGTTTGATGGAAATATTAGAGTGAATAGGGTGAATGACATGGATTAGAACATTGGAGTGAATAAGGTGAATGGCTTTAGGCTTTGCATGCATGGCTTTATACATTTTCCTTGCATGCATGGGTTGAGTTTTGCATGCATGAGTTTACGGTTGCATGCATGCATGGCTTTAGGGTTTGATGGAAATATTAGAGTGAATAGGGTGAATGACATGGATTAGAACATTGGAGTGAATAAGGGGAATGGCTTTAGGCTTTGCATGCATGGCTTTATACATTTTCCTTGCATGCATTGGTTGAGTTTGCATGCATGCATGGCTTTAGGGTTGCAATGCATGCATGCCTTCATGGTTGCATGCATGCGTTTAGGCTTTGCATGCATGTATGACTTTAGGGTTTGCATGCAAGCATTCTTCACTTTAGGGTTTACATGCATGCATGGCTTGAGTTTTGCATGCATGCATGGCTTTAGGGTTGCATGCCTTCATGGTTGCATGCATGAGTTTCGGCTTTGCATGCATGTATGACTTTAGGGTTTGCATGCAAGCATTCTTAACTTTAAGGGTTTACATGCATGCATGGGCTTTAGGGTTTCCATGCATGCATTATGCACTTTAGGGTTTACATGCATGCATCCATGCCTTTAGGGTTTCGTTCATGCATGCATCCATGGCTTTAGGGTTTTCATGCATGCATCCATGGATGGAATTAGAGTTTGCATGCATGAATGGAATTAAGGTTATATGCATGCATGGATAACATTAGGGTTTGCATGCATGCATCCATGGCTTTAGGGTTTGCATGCTTGCATTCTTCACATTAGGGTTTGCATGCTTGCATTCTTCACCTTAGGGTTTGCATGCTTGCATTCTTCACTTTAAGGGTTTACAATGCATGCATGGATGGCATTAGGGGTTTCATGCATGCATCCATGGCTTTAGGTGTAACTTTTGGCGGCAAACTAACCCTAACTATAATATTATTCTTTTCTTAAGGTTTCCATGCATGGGGATTAGGGTTTATGGTTACATGCATGGGTTTAGGGTTGCATGCATGACTTAAAGGTTTGCATGCATGGGTTTGGGGTTGCATGCATGACTTAAAGGTTTGCATGCATGACTTTCGGATTTGCATGCATGGCTTTAGGGTTTCCATGCATGGCTTAGGGTTGCATGCATGACTTAAAGGTTTGCTTGCATCACTTTAGGGTTTGCATGCATGCATGCATTTAGGGGGTTGATGTAAATATTGGAGTGAACGGGGTGAATGCAAATATTGGTGTGAATCGAATGAATGAGTTTAATTTATTGCATGGGACTACGGTGTAACTTTCGGCGGGAAACCATCCCTAACCATAATATTACATGCATTCATGCATGGTTTTAGGGTTTGCATGCATGTATTCTAGGCTTTAGGGTTTGAACGCATGCATGGCTTTAGGGTTGCATGCATGAGTTTAGGCTTTGCATTTATGCATGTGGGCATGGCTTTCGGGTTGCATGCATGGCTTTATGGTTGCATGCATGCATGTGGGTATGGCTTTATGGTTGCATGCATGCATGTGGGTATGGCTTTAAGGTTGCATGCATGCATATGGGTATAGCTTTAAGGTTGCATGCATGGCTCTATGGTTGTATGCATGCATGAGTTTAGACTTTGCATGCATCCATGCTTACATGCATGGCTTTAGGGTTGCATGCAAGCATTCTTCACTTTAGGGTTTGCATGCATGCATTCTTCACTTTAGGGTTTTCATGCATACATTCTTCACTTTAGGGTTTTCATGCATGCATTCTTCACTTTAGGGTTTTCATGCATGCATCCGTGGCTTTAGGGTTTGCATGCATGCATGGATGGAAGGAATTAAGGTTTACATGCATGCATGGTTAAGTTTTTGCATGCATACATGCATCCATGGTTTTAGGGTTTGCATGCATGCATGCATCCATGGCATTAGTCAATGGGTTGAATTTATTACATACCATTTAGGTGTAACTTTTGGCGGGAAACTAGGGTTTGCATGCATGGGATTATGCCCAACATACCACCTTGCACCCATTATTTCATGTTTGTTTTGTTCCAATATATTTTTTTCCTTATTTTTTTTCATACACTTCAATCCCTTCTCCACGACCATATAAAACTTGTATTCATTGACCACTCCTATAATTCACAAAAAATCACCAAAATCTACCCCGTGGCCATTTTTCTGCCATGCAAAACATTTAAATTTCGCTACTTTGTTTTTTTTTTCCCCAATTCCTTCTCTTCCACCCACAAAATATACACAGCAACATTTTAATCAATATGGGGTCACTCAATTGAATGGGGTGAATATAGAAAATATAGTAAATGGGGTCAATGTGATGAATGGGCTTAATGGGATGAATGGGGTGAATAGGGTGAATAGGGTGAATATTGTAAATGGGGTGATTGGGGTCAATGTAAAAATTAGAGTGAACGGGTTGAATTTATTACATGGGATTTAGGTGTAACTTTTGGCGGGAAAATTATAAATTACAAATTTAAAGCATAGGATAAATTTTTTGCATGGGACTAGGGTGTAACTTTCGGCGGGAAACTCTCCCTAACCCTAAAATTATTCTTTTCTTAAGGTTTACATGCATTGGATTAGGGTTTGCATGCATGGTTTTAGGGTTTGCATGCATGCATGCATGGTTTTAGGGTTTGCATGGATGCATTCTTGGCTTTAGGGTTTGCATGCATGACTTTAAGGCTTTGCATGCATGCATGACTTTAGGGTTTGCATGCATGCATGCATTCTTCACTTTAGGGTTTACATGCATGCATGCATGGATGGCATTAGGGTTTTCATGCATGCATCCATGGCTTTCGGGTTTACATGCATGCATGAATGGAATTAGGGTTTGCATGCATGCATGCCTTGTGTGAACAGTAAACCCCCCTTATGGGCCCAGGCCCAACCATGGTTTGACCGAGCCGGGATATGGTATGCCCGGGGCCTTAGATGGGCCTTGTGTGAACAGTAACCCCCTTATGGGCCCAGGCCCAACAATGGTTTTGACCGAGCCGGGATATGGTATGCCCGGGCCTTAGATGGGCCTTGTGTGAACAGTCACCCTTTTTTTATGGGCCCGGGCCCAACAATTGTTTTACCGGGCCGGGCTTGAGTATGCTCGGGCCGTGCTATGGTATGCCCGGGCCGTAGATGGGCCTTGGGTGAACAGTAACCCCCTTTATGGGCCCGGGCCCAACAATAGTTTATTGGGTCTGGCTCGGGTTTTACCGGGCCGGGCTATGGTATGCCCGGGCCTTAGATGGCACCTTGTGTGAACAGTAATTCCCTTTATGGGCCCAGGCCCAACAATGGTTAAACCATCGAGTAGGGTTTTCCCGGGCCTTAGATGGGCCTTGTGTGAACAGTTACCCCTTTATGGGCCGAAATCCAACAATGGTTTTACCGAGCCGGGATATGATATGCCCGGGCCTTAGATGGGCCTTGTGTGAATAGTAACTTCCTTTATGGGCCCAAGCCCAACAACAATTTATTGGGTCTGGCTCGGGTTTTACCGGGCCGGGCTATGGTATGCCCGGGCTTTAGATTGGCCTTGTGTGAACAGTAACCCCCTTTATGGGCCCAGGCCCAACAATGGTTTTACCGGGCTAGGCTTCGGTTTTACCAGGCCAGGCTATG
The DNA here is from genome assembly GCA_029379385.1 of Quillaja saponaria. NCBI lineage: Eukaryota > Viridiplantae > Streptophyta > Magnoliopsida > Fabales > Quillajaceae > Quillaja > Quillaja saponaria. Next base: position 9,345 of record JARAOO010000053.1, read on the forward strand.
CTTTACCCGAGCCTTAGATTGGCCTTGTGTGAACAGTAACCTCACTTCTAACCCCAAGACAAGATTTAACTTAGGCGTTAACTTAAGTATGAATAAACACCAGGTTGGCCAGAGCACACCAGTTAGGTGTAGCGAGAGACCGAGTAGGGTTCACCCATATCCTCAAAGGGCTCAGATTGGACTACAACCCCACCACTATAACCCAACTCCCAACTTTGGTAAAGATAGGGACGAGGTTGGCCAAACACACAAGTTAGGTGTAGCATGGCACCAAATAATGTTCATCCAGACTCTCCAAGGCTTTACAACCTAACCCAGCTCCCAACTTCAGTGAAGACGAGGACAAGGTTGGCCCAAACACACTAATTAGGTGTAGAAAGGGACCGAATAGGGTTCACCTAGACTCTCCTAGGGCTTAGAAGCCAACCCAGCACCCAACAGCATTCAAGATGAGGACGAGGTTGGCCCAAACACACCAGTTAGGTGTAGCAAGGCATCGAGTAGGGTTCATCCACACTCTCCAAGGGTTAGAAGGCAACCCAGCACCCAACTGGATCCAAGAAGGGGACGAGGTTACACTAAACACAACTTCAGTGAAGACGAGGACGAGGTTGGCCCATTCACACCAGTTAGGTGTAGCAGGACCTCGACTAGGGTTACCCAGACTCTCCAAGGGTTTAGAAGCCAACCCAGCTCCCAACTTTAGCCAAGATGAGGACGAGGTTGGCCCATCCACACTAGTTAGGTGTAGCAGGACCTCGAGTAGGGTTCACACACACTCCCCAAGGGTTTTAGAAGCCGACTCAGCTCCCAACTTAAGCCAAGATGGGGATGAGGTTGGCCCATCCACACTAGTTAGTTGTAGCAGGCCCTCGAATACGGTTCACACACACTCCCCAAGTGTTTAGAAGCCGAACCAACTCCCAACTTAATCCAAGATGAGGACGAGGTTGGCCCATCCACACCAGTTAGGTGTAGCAGGCCCTCGAGTAGGGTTCACACACACTCCCCAAAGAGTTTAGAAGCCGTCTCAGCTCCCAACTTAAGCCAAGATGGGGACGAGGTTGGCCCATCCACACTAGTTAGGTGTAGCAGGCCCTCGAATACGGTTCACACACACTCCCCAAGTGTTTAGAAGCCGAACCAACTCCCAACTTAAGCTAAGATGAGGACGAGGTTGGCCCATCCACACCAGTTAAGTGTAGCAGGCCCTCGAGTAGGGTTCACACACAATCCCCAAAGGGTTTAGAAGCCGACTCAGCTCCCAACTTAAGCCAAGATGGGGACGAGGTTGGCCCATCCACACCAGTTAGGTGTAGCAGGCCCTCGAGTAGGGTTCACACAAACTCCCCAAGGGTTTAGAAGCCGACCCAGCTCCCAACTTAAGCCAAGATGAGGACGAGGTTGGCCCATCCAAACTAGTTAGGTGTAGCAGGCCCTCGAGTAGGGTTCACACACACTCCCCAAGGGTTTAGAAGCCGACTTAGCTCCCAACTTAAGCCAAGATGGGACTAGGTGGGCCCATACACACCAGTTAGGTGTAGCAGGCCCTCGAGTAGGGTTCACCCACCCTCTCCAAGTGTTTAGATCCCGCACACCACGATCACACCTAACCCTAACCCTAACCCTAACCCTAACCTAACCCTAACCCTAACCCTAACCCTAACCCTACAAGTCCAACAAAAATTTGCCTAAGTCCCCAAAAAATGGTTGAAAAAATCCCAAAAAATCACAAAAAATTCAAAAAAAATTGCAACACGTAAATTCAACCTTTCTAAACAACCCTAAATGCATGCAACCCTTCAAGTCTATTTTTTCCAAAAAAAAAAAAAAAAAAAAAAAAAAAACCAACCCTAGCTCTTAGCCAATTGTTAGGGAATTGTTAAGCAATTGTTAAGCACGTAAGGCCAATGGTTGGTCATCTCACAAAAAGGCCAACGTGGCAACCCCAAAATGCATAGCACCCACTCCCGTCCATTCCTACCTATCCAAAACACATGAAAACTTAGAAAGTGTGATCTCACATCCATAAAATGACCAAAACTCGCACCACCAAACGTAGGGGCATTTCGGTCATTTCACCGAAAATCACAAAAAACAGTAATGGGATGACATGACCCAATTTCAACCGCTTAAAACAATTACACAAACGCTCCAAACAGCGGCATCACCAAAAATTGGACCGCCGGTAGGCAAAGTGTCGAGAAACGAGCACAGGGGCAAATCGGTCATTTCACAAGATAGGGCAAAAGTCACCCAAAAGTGGTGGAAACTTAATTCTGAGCATGCGAAGCCAACCCTAGGGCCCTGGAGGGGTAAAAGGGTCATTGAGCGCGCCCAAAAAGGATGCCTTGTTTTGTGGATGGGAGTAGTTTGTGTTTGAAACTTTGGAGGGGCATAACTTTGTGCTCGGGTGTCCGAATCAGGCGTTTTTTTTTTTCATTGCGCATAACTTTTCAAGATCTACAACGGGTCAATCTGTGACAGATTGGGATTTTTTTCGACCCCGAAATCATTTTTTTTCCCCTCCAAATAGTATTTTTTTTGCCTCAATTGACTTTTTTTGGCACTTTGACCCCATTTTTCTCCAACCCGCCAGACCCCAATCAAAATTCCAAAAAAATGATTCATAGATGCCTTCCCAGAGACCAATAATCTGGCACCCCCTTGCCCTACTTCGAAATTTTTTTTTTTTTTGCCTACGGCCTACACACAATTTCATTATTTTATGTGATTTTTTTTTTCCCTTTTTTTTCCCCATTATTTTTTTCTCGTGCCCTTTCACTCCCTCTTGATCGCCAAACAAAAAGTGCATTCATTTACCTCACCCATAATTCTGGAAAATTCCCCAAAATGTTCCCAGCGGGTGATTTTTATGCTCACCACACCACCTTGCACCCATTATTTTATGTGTCTTTTTTTCCCCAAAAATTTTTCTCTTATTTTTTTTTCATACACTTCAATCCCTTCTACATGACCATGTAACCCTTGTGTTCATTGACCGCTCCTATAATTCACAAAAAATCGCCAAAAACAGCCCCGTGGCCATTTTCTGGACGTGCAAAACCATCCAATTTTGCCCACCTTCTTTCTTTTCCCCAATTCCTTCTATTCCAGCCACACAATATACACACCAACATTCCAATCAATATAAGGTCACTTAAATGAATGGGGTAAATATAGTGAATGGGATGAATATAGTGAATATAGTGAATATAGTGAACATAGTGAATATAGTGAATATAGTGAACATAGTGAATATAGTGAATGGGCTGAATAGGATCAATTACTACAATTTTTTTTCTTTTTGGGATAATCGATCCTAGTGAGATAATCGATTCTCGAAATTGACAACAAAATCGAATATCGAATTTGGCGGGATAATCGAATATCGAATTTGGAGGGATACTCGATTTTCAAATTTCGCGAGATACTCGATATTTCATATTTGGCGGGATACTCGATTATCATACTTGGCGGGATAATCGATTTTCAAATTTAATGCATGGGATTACAGTTTGCATGCATGCATGGGATTCATTAGGGTTTGCATGCATGCATGCATGGGAATTAAGGTTTCAATGCATGGGAATTAAGGTTTCAATGCATGGGAATATGACGAATGTGATGTGATGTGGTGAATGGAAATATTAGAGTGAATATCATGAATTAGGTGAATCACACAAATGGAATGAACATAGTGAATGGGATGAACATAGTGAGTAGGATGAACATAGTGAGTAGGATGAACATAGTGAGTAGGTCACTTAAATGAATGGGGTAAATATATTAAATGGGGTGAATATAGTGAATATAGTGAACATACCAAACATAGTGAATATAGTGAACATACCAAATATAGTGAATATATAGTAAATATAGTGAATGGGTTGAATAGAATCAATTACTACAATTTATTTTTTTTTGGTGGGATAATCGATTTTCAAATTTAGCAAGATAGTCGATTTTCAAATTTCGCGAGATAATCGATTTTCAAAATTGCCAACAAAATCGAATATCGAATTTGGCCGAATAATCGATTTTCAAATTTGGCCGGATAATCGATTTTCATATTTGGCCGGATAATCGATTTTCAAATTTGGCCGGAAAATCGATTTTCATATTTGGCCAGATAATCGATTTTCATATTTGGCCGAACAATCGATTTTCATATTTGGCCGGATACTCGATTTTCATATTTATGCGATTATGGTTTGCATGCATGCATGGGAATGATTGGGGTTTGCATGCATGGGAATTATTAGGGCTTGCATGCATGCATGGGAATGATTGGGGTTTGCATGCATGCATGGGAATTATTAGGCCTTGCATGCATGCATGGGAATTATTAGGCCTTGCATGCATGCATGCATGGGAATTCTTAGGCCTTGCATGCATGCATGGGAATTCTTAGGCCTTGCATGCATGCATGCATGGGAATTCTTAGGGCTTGCATGCATGCATGGGAATTCTTAGGCCTTGCATGCATGCATGCATGGGAATTATTAGGCTTTGCATGCATGCATAGGAATTATTAGGCCTTGCATGCATGCATGGGAATTAACGTTTCAATGCATGGGAATGTGACAAATGTGGTGAATGGAAATATTACACCTAATTGTATGTATGGGATGACCTAATTGTATGGGATGAACATAGTGAGTACCATGAATATAGTGAGTAGGATAAATGGAAGTAATGGGATGAATATAGTGAGTACCATGAATTTATTGCATGGGATTAGAGTGTAACTTTTGGCGGGAAAATTGTATAATATTGCATGCGCCTAGGGTGTAACTTTTGGCGAGAAACAAACACTAACCATAATAATGTTCTTTTATTAGGGTTTGCATGCATGGGATTCATTAAGGTTTGCATGCATGCATGGGAATATGATGAATGTGATGTAGTGAATTGAAATATTAGAGTGAATATGATGAATTAGGTGAGTGAACGGAAATATTACATGCCATGAATGGGATGACCTAATTGCATGGAATGACCTAATTGGATGTAATGACCTAATTGGATGGAATGACCTAATTGGATGGAATGACCTAATTGGATGGAATGACCTAATTGTATGGAATGACCTAATTGTATGGAATGACCTAATTGCATGGAATGACCTAATTGCATGGAATGACCTACTTGCATGGGATAACTTAATTGCATGAACATAGTGAATGGGATGAACATAGTGAGTGGGATGAACATAGTGAGTGGGATGAACATAGTGAATGGGATGAACATAGTGAATGGGATGAATATAGTCAGTAGGATGAATATAGTCAGTAGGATGAATATAGTGAGTGGGATGAATAAATATAGTGAGTGGGATGAATATAGTGAGTGGGATGGATGAATGGAAGTAATGGGATGAATTTATTGCATGGGATTAGAGTGTAACTTTTGGCGGGAAACAAAACACTAACCATAATAATGTTCTTTTATTAGGGTTTGCATGCATGGGATTCATTAGGGTTTGCATGCATGCATGGGATTCATTAGGGTTTGCATGCATGCATGGGATTCATTAGGGTTTTCATGCATGGGGTGAATGGGGTGAATGGGGTGAATATGGTGAATGAGATGAATATAGTGAGTGGGATGAATGAAATGAATATAGTGAATGGGATGAATTTATTGCATGGGATTAGGGTGTAACTTTTGCCGGGAAACAAACCCTAACAATAATATTATTCTTTCTAAGGGTTTCCATGCATCACATTAGGGTTCCAAGCATGGGATTATGGTTTCCATGCATGGGATTATGGTTTCCATGCATGGCTTTAGGGTTTGCATGCATGAGTTTACTCTTTATATTTTTATAATATTGGATGAATTTATTGCATGGGTCTAGGGTGTAACTTTTGGCGGGAAACTATTATTCTTTTATTAGGGTTTACATGCATGGCTTTAGAGGTTGATGACAATATTGGAGTGAATGGCTTTAGGCTTTGCATTGCGTCAAACTAGGGTGTAACTTAGGGTAAACATTCATGGGATTAGGGATTCCATTCATGGAATTAAGGTTGCATGCATGACATTAGGGTTTTCGTGCATAAGATTACGGTTTGCATGCATGCATAGGTTTAGGGTTGCTTGTTTGGGTTTAGGGTTGCATGCATGGATTTAAATTTGCATGCTTGGGTTTAGAGTTGCATGCATGAGTTTACGGTTGCATGAATGGGTTTAGGGTTGCATGCATCAGTTTACGGTTGCATGAAAGGGTTTAGGGTTGCATGAAAGGGTTTAGGGTTGCATGCATCAGTTTACGGTTTGCATGCATTGCTTTAAGGTTTGCATGCATGGCTTTAGGGGTTGATGGAAATATTGGAGTCAATACGGTGAATGCAAATATGGGTGTGAATCTAATGAATGAGTTGAATTTATTACATGAGATTTTGATGCCATTTTTTGCGGCAAAATTATAAATTACAAATTTATAACATAGGATAAATTATTGGAAGGGACTAGGGTGTAACTTTCGGCGGGAAACTCTCCCTAACCATAATATTACATACATTCATGCATGGCTTTAGGGTTTCATGCATGCATGAGTTTAGCCTTCGCATGCATGTGGACATGGCTTAGGGTTGCATGCATGCACGCCTTTAGGGTTTCATGCATGCATGAGTTTAGCCTTTGCATGCATGTGGACATGGCTTTAGGGTTGCATGCATGCACGCCTTTATAGTTGCATGCATGCATGAGTTTAGTCTTTGCATGCATGTGGACATGGCTTTAGGGTTGCATGCATGCATGCCTTTAAGGTTGCATCGATGGTTTTATGGTTACATGCATGCATGCATGGTTTTAGGGTATGCATGCATGCATGGTTTTAAGGTATGCATGCATGCATGGCTTTAGGGTATGCATGCATGCATGGCTTTAGGGTTTGCATGCATGCATGGCTTTAGGGTTTGATGGAAATATTAGAGTGAATAGGGTGAATGACATGGATTAGAACATTGGAGTGAATAAGGTGAATGGCTTTAGGCTTTGCATGCATGGCTTTATACATTTTCCTTGCATGCATGGGTTGAGTTTTGCATGCATGCATGGCTTTAGGGTTGCATGCATGCATGCCTTCATGGTTGCATGCATGCGTTTAGGCTTTGCATGCATGTATGACTTTAGGGTTTGCATGCAAGCATTCTTCACTTTAGGGTTTACATGCATGCATGGCTTGAGTTTTGCATGCATGCATGGCTTTAGGGTTGCATGCCTTCATGGTTGCATGCATGAGTTTCGGCTTTGCATGCATGTATGACTTTAGGGTTTGCATGCAAGCATTCTTAACTTTAGGGTTTACATGCATGCATGGCTTTAGGGTTTCCATGCATGCATTATGCACTTTAGGGTTTACATGCATGCATCCATGCCTTTAGGGTTTTCGTTCATGCATGCATCCATGGCTTTAGGGTTTTCATGCATGCATCCATGGATGGAATTAGAGTTTGCATGCATGAATGGAATTAAGGTTTATATGCATGCATGGATAACATTAGGGTTTGCATGCATGCATCCATGGCTTTAGGGTTTGCATGCTTGCATTCTTCACCTTAGGGTTTGCATGCTTGCATTCTTCACCTTAGGGTTTGCATGCTTGCATTCTTCACTTTAGGGTTTACATGCATGCATGGATGGCATTAGGGGTTTCATGCATGCATCCATGGCTTTAGGTGTAACTTTTGGCGGCAAACTAACCCTAACTATAATATTATTCTTTTCTTAAGGTTTCCATGCATGGGGATTAGGGTTTATGGTTACATGCATGGGTTTAGGGTTGCATGCATGACTTAAAGGTTTGCATGCATGGGTTTGGAGTTGCATGCATGACTTAAAGGTTTGCATGCATGACTTTCGGATTTGCATGCATGACTTTCGGATTTGCATGCATGGCTTTAGGGTTTCCATGCATGCATGCTTGCCTTTAGGGTTTTCATGCATGCATGGATGGAATTAGGGTTTGCATGCATGCATTGATGACATTAGGCTTTGCATGCATGGATGGCATTAGGATTTCCATGCATGCATCCATGGCTTTAGGGTTTACATGCATGCATGAGTGGAATTAGGGTTTTCATGCATGCATGCATGCTTGCCTTTAGGGTTTCCATGCATGCATGCTTGCCTATAGGGTTTCCATGCATGCATGGCTTTAGGGTTTACATGCATGGATGGAGTTAGGGTTTGCATGCATGCATGGATGACATTAGGCTTTGCATGCATGGATGGCATTAGGATTTCCATGCATGCATCCATGGCTGTAGGGTTTACATGCATGCATGAATGGAATTATGGTTTGCATGCATGAGTTTACGCTTTATATTTTTATAATATTGGATGAAATTATTGCATGGGTCTAGGGTGTAACTTTTGGCGGGAAACTATTATTCTTTTGTTAGGGTTTACATGCATGGCTTTAGAGGTTGATGACAATATTGGAGTGAATGGCTTTAGGCTTTGCATTGCGTCAAACTAGGGTGTAACTTAGGGTAAACATTCATGGAATTAAGGTTGCATGCATGACATTAGGGTTTTCGTGCATAAGATTACGGTTTGCATGAATGCAAAGGTTTAGGGTTGCTTGTTTGGGTTTAGGGTTGCATGCATGGATTTAAAGTTGCATGCTTGGGTTTAGAGTTGCATGCATGAGTTTACGGTTGCATGAATGGGTTTAGGGTTGCATGCATCAGTTTACGGTTGCATGAATGGGTTTAGGGTTGCATGCATCAGTTTACGGTTTGCATGCATTGCTTTAAGGTTTGCATGCATGGCTTTAGGGGTTGATGGAAATATTGGAGTCAATACGGTGAATGCAAATATGGGTGTGAATCTAATGAATGAGTTGAATTTATTACATGAGATTTTGATGCCATTTTTTGCGGCAAAATTATAAATTACAAATTTATAACATAGGATAAATTATTGGAAGGGACTAGGGTGTAACTTTCGGCAGGAAACTCTCCCTAACCATAATATTACATACATTCATGCATGGCTTTAGGGTTTCATGCATGCATGAGTTTAGCCTTCGCATGCATGTGGACATGGCTTTAGGGTTGCATGCATGCACGCCTTTAGGGTTTCATGCATGCATGAGTTTAGCCTTTGCATGCATGTGGACATGGCTTTAGGGTTGCATGCATGCACGCCTTTATAGTTGCATGCATGCATGAGTTTAGTCTTTGCATGCATGTGGACATGGCTTTAGGGTTGCATGCATGCATGCCTTTAAGGTTGCATCGATGGTTTTATGGTTACATGCATGCATGCATGGTTTTAGGGTATGCATGCATGCATGGTTTTAAGGTATGCATGCATGCATGGCTTTAGGGTATGCATGCATGCATGGCTTTAGGGTTTGCATGCATGCATGGCTTTAGGGTTTGATGGAAATATTAGAGTGAATAGGGTGAATGACATGGATTAGAACATTGGAGTGAATAAGGTGAATGGCTTTAGGCTTTGCATGCATGGCTTTATACATTTTCCTTGCATGCATGGGTTGAGTTTTGCATGCATGCATGGCTTTAGGGTTGCATGCATGCATGCCTTCATGGTTGCATGCATGCGTTTAGGCTTTGCATGCATGTATGACTTTAGGGTTTGCATGCAAGCATTCTTCACTTTAGGGTTTACATGCATGCATGGCTTGAGTTTTGCATGCATGCATGGCTTTAGGGTTGCATGCCTTCATGGTTGCATGCATGAGTTTCGGCTTTGCATGCATGTATGACTTTAGGGTTTGCATGCAAGCATTCTTAACTTTAGGGTTTACATGCATGCATGGCTTTAGGGTTTCCATGCATGCATTATGCACTTTAGGGTTTACATGCATGCATCCATGCCTTTAGGGTTTTCGTTCATGCATGCATCCATGGCTTTAGGGTTTTCATGCATGCATCCATGGATGGAATTAGAGTTTGCATGCATGAATGGAATTAAGGTTTATATGCATGCATGGATAACATTAGGGTTTGCATGCATGCATCCATGGCTTTAGGGTTTGCATGCTTGCATTCTTCACATTAGGGTTTGCATGCTTGCATTCTTCACCTTAGGGTTTGCATGCTTGCATTCTTCACTTTAGGGTTTACATGCATGCATGGATGGCATTAGGGGTTTCATGCATGCATCCATGGCTTTAGGTGTAACTTTTGGCGGCAAACTAACCCTAACTATAATATTATTCTTTTCTTAAGGTTTCCATGCATGGGGATTAGGGTTTATGGTTACATGCATGGGTTTAGGGTTGCATGCATGACTTAAAGGTTTGCATGCATGGGTTTGGGGTTGCATGCATGACTTAAAGGTTTGCATGCATGACTTTCGGATTTGCATGCATGACTTTCGGATTTGCATGCATGGCTTTAGGGTTTCCATGCATGGCTTTAGGGTTGCATGCATGACTTAAAGGTTTGCTTGCATCATTTTAGGGTTTGCATGCATGCATGCATGCATGCATTTAGGGGTTGATGTAAATATTGGAGTGAACGGGGTGAATGCAAATATTGGTGTGAATCGAATGAATGAGTTTAATTTATTGCATGGGACTACGGTGTAACTTTTGGCGGGAAACCATCCCTAACCATAATATTACATGCATTCATGCATGGTTTTAGGGTTTGCATGCATGTATTCTTGGCTTTAGGCTTTGCATGCATGCATGTATTCTAGGCTTTAGGGTTTGAACGCATGCATGGCTTTAGGGTTGCATGCATGAGTTTAGGCTTTGCATTTATGCATGTGGGCATGGCTTTCGGGTTGCATGCATGGCTTTATGGTTGCATGCATGCATGTGGGTATGGCTTTATGGTTGCATGCATGCATGTGGGTATGGCTTTAAGGTTGCATGCTTGCATATGGGTATAGCTTTACGGTTGCATGCATGGCTCTATGGTTGTATGCATGCATGAGTTTAGACTTTGCATGCATCCATGCTTACATGCATGGCTTTAGGGTTGCATGCAAGCATTCTTCACTTTAGGGTTTGCATGCATGCATTCTTCACTTTAGGGTTTTTCATGCATGCATTCTTCACTTTAGGGGTTTTCATGCATGCATCCGTGGCTTTAGGGTTTACATGCATGCATGGATGGAAGGAATTAAGGTTTACATGCATGCATGGTTAAGTTTTTGCATGCATACATGCATCCATGGTTTTAGGGTTTGCATGCATGCATGCATCCATGGCATTAGTGAATGGGTTGAATTTATTACATACCATTTAGGTGTAACTTTTGGCGGGAAACTAGGGTTTGCATGCATGGGATTATGCCCAACATACCACCTTGCACCCATTATTTCATGTTTGTTTTGTTCCAATATATTTTTTTCCTTATTTTTTTTTCATACACTTCAATCCCTTCTACACGACCATATAAAACTTGTATTCATTGACCACTCCTATAATTCACAAAAAATCGCCAAAATCTACCCCGTGGCCATTTTTCTGCCATGCAAAACATTTAAATTTCGCTACTTTGTTTTTTTTTTCCCCAATTCCTTCTCTTCCACCCACAAATATACACAGCAACATTTTAATCAATATGGGGTCACTCAATTGAATGGGGTGAATATAGAAAATATAGTAAATGGGGTCAATGTGATGAATGGGCTTAATGGGATGAATGGGGTGAATAGGGTGAATAGGGTGAATATTGTAAATGGGGTGATTGGGGGTCAATGTAAAAATTAGAGTGAACGGGTTGAATTTATTACATGGGATTTAGGTGTAACTTTGGCGGGAAAATTATAAATTACAAATTTAAAGCATAGGATAAATTTTTTGCAATGGGACTAGGGTGTAACTTTCGGGCGGGAAACTCTCCCTAACCCTAAAATTATTCTTTCTTAAGGTTTACATGCATTGGATTAGGGTTTGCATGCATGGTTTTAGGGTTTGCATGCATGCATGCATGGTTTTAGGGTTTGCATGGATGCATTCTTGGCTTTAGGGTTGCATGCATGACTTTAAGGCTTTGCATGCATGCATGACTTTAGGGTTTGCATGCATGCATGCATTCTTCACTTTAGGGTTTACATGCATGCATGCATGGATGGCATTAGGGTTTTCATGCATGCATCCATGGCTTTCGGGTTTACATGCATGCATGAATGGAATTAGGGTTTGCATGCATGCATGCCTTGTGTGAACAGTAACCCCCCTTATGGGCCCAGGCCCAACCATGGTTTGACCGAGCCGGGATATGGTATGCCCGGGCCTTAGATGGGCCTTGTGTGAACAGTAACCCCCTTATGGGCCCAGGCCCAACAATGGTTTGACCGAGCCGGGATATGGTATGCCCGGGCCTTAGATGGGCCTTGTGTGAACAGTCACCCTTTTTTTATGGGCCCGGGCCCAACAATTGTTTTACCGGGCCGGGCTTGAGTATGCTCGGGCCGTGCTATGGTATGCCCGGGGCCGTAGATGGGCCTTGGGTGAACAGTAACCCCCTTTATGGGCCCGGGCCCAACAATAGTTTTATTGGGTCTGGCTCGGTTTTACCGGGCCGGGCTATGGTATGCCCGGGCCTTAGATGGACCTTGTGTGAACAGTAATTCCCTTTATGGGCCCCAGGCCCAACAATGGTTAAACCATCGAGTAGGGTTTTCCCGGGCCTTAGATGGGCCTTGTGTGAAACAGTTACCCCCTTTATGGGCCGAAATCCCAACAATGGTTTTACACCGAGCCGGGATATGATATGCCCGGGCCTTAGATGGGCCTTGTGTGAATAGTAACTTCCTTTATGGGCCCAAGCCCAACAACAATTTTATTGGGTCTGGCTCGGGTTTTACCGGGCCGGGCTATGGTATGCCCGGGCTTTAGATTGGCCTTGTGTGAACAGTAACCCCCTTTATGGGCCCAGGCCCAACAATGGTTTTACCGGGCTAGGCTTCGGTTTTACCAGGCCAGGCTATGCTTTACCCGAGCCTTAGATTGGCCTTGTGTGAACAGTAACCTCACTTCTAAACCCCAAGACAAGATTTAACTTAGGCGTTAACTTAAGTATGAATAAACACCAGGTTGGCCAGAGCACATCAGTTAGGTGTAGCGAGAGACCGAGTAGGGTTCACCCATATCCTCAAAGGGCTCAGATTGGACTACAACCCCACCACTATAACCCAACTCCCAACTTTGGTAAAGATAGGGACGAGGTTGGCCAAACACACAAGTTAGGTGTAGCATGGCACCAAAATAATGTTCATCCAGACTCTCCAAGGCTTTACAACCTAACCCAGCTCCCACTTCAGTGAAGACGAGGACAAGGTTGGCCCAAACACACTAATGAGGTGTAGAAAGGGACCGAATAGGGTTCACCTAGACTCTCCTAGGGCTTAGAAGCCAACCCAGCACCCAACAGCATTCAAGATGAGGACGAGGTTGGCCCAAAACACACCAGTTAGGTGTAGCAAGGCATCGAGTAGGGTTCATCCACCCTCTAGGGTTTCCATGCATGCATGCTTGCCTTTAGGGTTTCCAGGCATGCATGCTTGCCTTTAGGTTTTCCGTGCGTGCATGCTTGCCATTAGGGTTTTCATGCATGCATGCATGCTTGCCTTTAGGGTTTCCATGCATGCATGCTTGCCGTTAGGGTTTCCATGCATGCATGCATGCTGCCTATAGGGTTTTCCATGCATGCATGGCTTAGGGTTTGCATGCATGCATGGCTTTAAGGTTTGCATGCATGCATGCATTCATGCATTCTTCACTTTAGGGTTTACATGCATGCATGCATGGATGGCATTAGGGTTTTCATGCATGCATCCATGGCTTTCGGGTTACATGCATGCATGAATGGAATTAGGGTTTGCATGCATGCATGCATGGTTAAGGCTTTGCATGCATGTGTTTAGGGTGATGGGGTGAATGGGGTTAATGGCTTTGGTGTGTGCATGCATGCATGCATGCTTGCCTTTAGGGTTTTCATGCATGCATGGATGGAATTAGGGTTTGCATGCATGCATTGATGACATTAGGCTTGCATGCATGGATGGCATTAGGATTTCCATGCATGCATCCATGGCTTTAGGGTTTACATGCATGCATGAGTGGAATTAGGGTTTTCATGCATGCATGCATGCTTGCCTTTAGGGTTTCCATGCATGCATGCTTGCCTATAGGGTTTCCATGCATGCATGGCTTTAGGGTTTACATGCATGGATGGAGTTAGGGTTTGCATGCATGCATGGATGACATTAGGCTTTGCATGCATGGGGATGGCATTAGGATTTCCATGCATGCATCCATGGCTTTAGGGTTTACATGCATGCATGAATGGAATTAGGGTTTTCATGCATGCATGCTTGCCTTTAGGGTTTCCATGCAATGCATGCTTGCCTTTAGGATTTCCATGCAATGCATGCATGGCTTTAGGGTTTACATGCATGCATGGCTTTAGGGTTTGCATGCATGCATGGATGGATTCCAATTTGCAATGCAAGCACGGTTAAGGCTTTACATGCGTTTGGTATAGGGTGAATGCCTTTTGGGTTTGCATGCATGCATGAGTTTAGGTTTTCCATGCATGCATGCATGTATGCTATTAGGGTTTCCATACATGCATGCTTGCCTTTAGAATTTTCCATGCATGCATGCTTGCCTTTAGAATTTCCATGCATGCCTTGGTTGTTGCCTTTAGGTTTCCATGCATGCCCAACAATGGTTATACCGGGCCGGGCTATGGTTTGCCCGGGGCTTAGATGGACCTTGTGTGAACAGTAATTCCCTTTATAGGCCCAGGCCCAACAATAGTTTTATTAGGCCGGGCTCGGGATATGGTATGCCCGGGGCCGGGCCTTAGATTGGGCCGTGTGTGAACAGTAACCCCTCTTATGGGCCCAGGCCCAACAATAGTTTTATCGGGCCGGGATATGGTATGCCCGGGCCTTAGATGGGCCCTTGTGTGAACAGTGACCACGCTTATGGGCCCAGGCCCAACAATGGTTTTACCAGAGCCGGGATATGGTATTGCCGGGCCTTAGATGGGCTTGTGTGGACAGTAACCCCCCTTATGGGCCCAGGCCCAACACTGGTTTGGACCGAGCCGGGATATGGTATGCCCGTGCCTTAGATGGGCCTTGTGTGAACAGTAACTCCCTTTTGGGCCCAGGCCCACAATTGGTTTTACCGGGCCGGGCTTGCTGGGCTGAGCTTGGGTTTTACCGGGCCGAGATAGGATTAACCTGGGGCCTAAGCCCATGTAGGGATTAGCTGGGCCGGGCTTGGGTTTTACCAGGCCGAGATAGGATTAACATGGGCCTTAGATGGGCCTTGTGTGAACAGTAACCCCCTTATGGGCCCAGGCCCAACAATGGTTTTAACCCGGGCTAGGCTTCGGTTTTACCAGGCCAGGCTATGCTTTACCCGAGCCTTAGATTGGCCTTGTGTGAACAGTAACCTCACTTCTAACCCCAAGACAAGATTTAACTTAGGCGTTAACTTAAGTATGAATAAACACCAGGTTGGCCAGAGCACACCAGTTAGGTGTAGCGATGAGACCGAGTAGGGTTCACCCATATCCTCAAAGGGCTCAGATTGGACTACAACCCCACACTATAACCCAACTCCCAACTTTGGTAAAGATAGGGACGAGGTTGGGCCAAACACACAAGTTAGGTGTAGCATGGCACCAAATAATGTTCATCCAGACTCTCCAAGGCTTTACAACCTAACCCAGCTCCCAACTTCAGTGAAGACGAGGACAGGGTTGGTCCAGACACACTAATTAGGTGTAGAAAGGGACCGAACAGGGTTCACCTAGACTCTCCTAGGGCTTAGAAGCCAACCCAGCACCCAACAGCATTCAAGATGAGGACGAGGTTGGCCCAAACACACCAGTTAGGTGTAGCAAGGCATTGAGTAGGGTTCATCCACACTCTCCAAGGGTTAGAAGGCAACCCAGCACCCAACTGGATCCAAGAAGGGGACGAGGTTACACTAAACACACCAGTTAGGTGTAGTAAGACACTTAAGTGAAGATGGGGACGGAGCTTGCCCAAACACACCAGTTAGGTGTAGGAAGGCACCGACTGGAGTTCACCAAACTCTCCAAGGGTTTGGAAGCCAACCAAGCACAGAACTTAAGTCAGGATAGGAACGAGGATGGCCCATACACACCAGTTAGGTGTAGTTGGGCATCGAGTGAGGTTCACCCAGGCTCTTCTAGGGACGAGGTTGGCCCATACACACAAGTTAGGTGTAGCAGGGCATTGAAAAGGGTTCACCCACACTCTCTAAGGGTTTAGAAGCCAACCAAGCACCTAACTTAAGCAAAGATGGGGACTAGGTGGGCCCATCCACACCAGTTAGAAGTAGCTGGCCCTCAAGTAGGATTCACCCACACTCTCCAAAGGTTTACAATCCACCCCAGCTCCCAACTTAAGACAAGATAGGGATGACGTTGGCCCAGGCTTCCATTAGGTGTAAGCAGGCCCTCGAATAGGGTTCGCACACACTCTCCAACGGTTTAGAAGCTGAACTAGCTCCCACTTAAGACAAGATGGGGACGAGGTTGGCCCATCCATACCATTTAGGTGTAGCAGGCAATCTAACAACGTTCACCCAAACTCGCCAAGGGTTTAGAAGCTGAACCTCTTCCCAACTTAAACCAAGATAGGGACGAGGTTGGCCCATTCACACCAGTTAGGTGTAGCAAGTCCTCGGACTAGGGTTACCCAGACTCTCCAAGGGTTTAGAAGCCAACCCAGCTCCCAACTTTAGCCAAGATGAGGACGAGGTTGGCCCATCCACACTAGTTAGGGTGTAGCAGGCCCTCGAGTAGGGTTCACACACACTCCCCAAGGGTTTAGAAGCCGACTCAGCTCCCAACTTAAGCCAAGATGGGGACGAGGTTGGCCCATCCACACTAGTTAGTTGTAGCAGGCCCTCGAATACGGTTCACACACACTCCCCAAGTGTTTAGAAGCCGAACCAACTCCCAACTTAAGCCAAGATGAGGACGAGGTTGGCCCATCCACACCAGTTAGGTGTAGCAGGCCCTCGAGTAGGGTTCACACCACACTCCCCAAAGGGTTTAGAAGCCGACTCAGCTCCCAACTTAAGCCAAGATGGGGACGAGGTTGGCCCATCCACACCAGTTAGGTGTCGCAGGCCCTCGAGTAGGGTTCACACAAACTCCCAAGGGTTTAGAAGCCGACCTAGCTCCCAACTTAAGCCAAGATGAGGACGAGGTTGGCCCATCCAAACTAGTTAGGTGTAGCAGGCCCTCGAGTAGGGTTCACACACACACACTCCCCAAGGGTTTAGAAGCCGACTTAGCTCCCAACTTAAGCCAAGTTGGGACTAGGTGGGCCCATACACACCAGTTAGGTGTAGCAGGCCCTCGAGTAGGTTCACCCACCCTCTCCAAGTGTTTAGAGCCCACACCCACGATCACACCTAACCCTAAACCTAACCCTAACCTAACCCTAAACCCTAACCTAACCCTAACCCTAAACCCTAACCCTAACCCTAACCCTAACCCTAACCCTAACCTAACCCTAACCCTAACCTAACCCCTAACCCTAACCTAACCCTAACCCTAACCCTAACCCGAACCCTAACCCTAATCCTAACCCTAACCCTAACCCTAACCCTAACCTAACCTAACCCTAACCCTAACCCTAACCTAACCTAACCCTAAACCCTAACCTAACCTAACCCTAACCTAACCTAACCCTAACCTAACCTAACCTAACCCTAACCCTAACCCTAACCCTAACCCCATGCATGCAACACTTAACCTATGCATGGAAACCGTATTTTCACAACACGAAACATAAGATATGAATAAAATAAGTTTAGGATTAGGTTTAAATCACGTGTGATTAGGGTTAGGTAGAAATGACGTGTGAATTTTAAACTTTTATTTTTTTTGAATAATTGAAGAGTGGCGAATAAAGTGTTTTATATCTTTGGTCATGAAGAAGGAATAGAAGGGTGTGGTAATAAAATGAAGGGAAAAATGCAGGGGAAAAAAAAACAAGTAAAAATAATAGGTGCACTGTACTTGGTTGGTGATGAATTCATTACCAGTGGGGACGGCAAATGACTTAATTTTTTCATTGGTCATCAAGAAGGAATGCAAGGCAATCATAATAAAATAAAAATAAAAATGTAGCAAAAAAAAAAACACATAAAATAATAGGTGCAATGTGCTTAGTTGGTCATGAAATTCATGGCGATTTGGCACATTTTGGTGAATTATCTCGAGAAATTGGAGTGGTTAATGAATGCATTTTTTGTATGGTCATCAAGAAGGCCATACAATCCTGTTATAATAAAATTAAAAAATTTGTGAAAAAAATCACATAAAATAACTGGTGCAATATAGTTGGTTGTCATTCAAACCCTAATCCCATGCATGGAACCCTAATCCTATTAATAGAAACCCTAATCCCATGCTTCAAAACCCTAAGAAAAGAATAAAATTTTGGTTAGGGTTAGTTTCCCTTCATAAATATTAGTTATTACAATTTTTCCGCCAAAAATTGCACCCTAATAACCATGCAATAAATTATCTAATTCATCCCATTATTTCCATTTGTCTTATTCATCCTATTCCTCCCAAGCTACAAATATGTAATTTATAATTTTCCCACCAAAAGTTACACCTAGTCCTTTGCAGTAAATTCAAACCCATTCACTCCAATATTCCCATTCAGCATATACACCTCATTCATTATATTCACTCCATTCACCCTATATTGATTGAATGTTGGTGTTATGTTGTGTGGGTGGAAAGAAGGAATGGGGAAAAAAAAAGAAAAAAAAAGAGGGTGGCCAAATTTGCAATGTTTTGCATGGGAGAAAAATGTCACCTGACACTTTTTGGCTATTTTCTAAATTATTGGGGTGGTTGATGAATACAAATTTTGCATGGTCATGTAGAAGGCATTCAAGGGTATCATAATAAAATAAGAAAAACATTTCCAGGAAAAAACACACACATAAAATAATGAGTGCAATGTGCTGCATTGGCCATAAAAGTGAAACCACTGAACACAATTTGCTCAAATAAACGGAAAAAAAATTACATAAAATAATGATATCGTGTTTAGGCCGTAGGCAAAAAAAATAAAAAATTGCAATTAACTGAAAGGGAGGCCAGAATATTGCTTTTTAGGAAGGCATCTATGTATCATTTTCTTGGAATTTTGATTGGGGTTTGGCGGGTTGGAGGAAAAATGGGGTCAAAGTTGGAAAAAAAAGTCATCCAAGAGAGAAAAAACCCTATTTGGAGGGCAAAAAAAATGATTTAGGAGGTCGCCGGAACGGCCAAATATATTTATTAATTAATATTACGTATTAACAAATATTACATAATATGAAATATTAAGTATTTAATAATATTATTCATTATTTACTAAATTAGATATTAATAATATTTATTATTAAGTATTAAATATTATTTAACAATTAATATTTATTAAAATAAAATAAAACATTTGAAAGTATTAATTATTGAATAATATCTAATATTAAATAATATATATTGATAAATATAGTAAAATTTTAACACAAATTTACGTTTAGTAAAATTTTAAACGTGAATCCTCAGAGTTTCCAACAATTCACATTTTGGTAAAATTTTAACGTAAAATTAGTAGAAATCCTCCAACGATTCACGTTTTGGTAAGATTTCAACGTGAATCGTCAGAGACTCTAGCGATTACGTCGAAATTTCACTAGAAGTGTTGAAATTTTATAAATATTTATCAAACTATATTATTTAATGTTAGATATTATTCAATAATTAATACTTTCAAATATTTTATTTTATTTTAATAAATATTAATTGTTAAATAATGAATCTTATTAATATCCATTTAGTAAATAAATGATAATATTATTAAATAATAAATAACTACTCAAAAGTGAACAACAAGGGATTTAATTTCGGGAAGGTCAATGATGGGTTTACCCCTCCAGGTCTCTAAGGTTGTCTCGGGATGGTTGAAATTAGGTTTTGTCAACATTTGGGTGAGTTTTGCATTTTTTTGTGTGAAAGGACCAAAATGCCCTTATGGTTATTTATTATCTAATAATATTATTAATTATTTAGTAAATATATTAATTCAAAAAAATATTTAATAATTAATATTACCCTATTAAAAAATATTACATAATATGAAATATTAATTTTTTACTAAATTTTATCAATATATATTATTTAATGTTAGATATTATTCAATAATGACGGTTTTTAGCCCTCCAGATCTCTAGGGTTGTCTTGGGATGGTTGAAAATTAGGTTTTGTGAACATTTGGGTGAGTTTTGCCCTTTTTGTGTGAAATGACCAAAATGTCCCTATTGTTATTTATTAGTTAATATATTATTAATTATTTAGTAAATATATTTATTTCAAAAATATATTTACTAATTAATAGTTACGTATTAAACAAATATTAATAATATGAAATAATAATTATTTAATAATATTATTCATTATTTACTAAATTGGATATTAATAATTTCATTATTAAATATAAAATATAATTTAACAACTAATATTTTTTAAAATAAATAAAATAAAATAAAATATTTGAGAGTATTAATTATTAAATAATATTTAATATTAAATAATATATATTGATAAATATTAGTAAAATTTTAACAAGATTCACGTTTGGGTCAAATTTTAACATAAATCGTCAGAGTCTCTTACGATTCATGTTTTGGTAAAATTTCAACGTGAAATCGTTAGAGGCTCTAACTATTTACGTTGAAATTTCACTAAAACGTGAAAAATGTTAAAATTTACTAATATTTATCAATATATATTATTTAAGGTTAGATATTATTCAATAATTAATACTCTCAAATATTTTATTTTAATAAATATTAATTATTAAATAATGAATATTATTAATATCCAATTTAGTATGTAATTAACAATACTATTAAATAATAAATAATAGGGAAAAGTGAACAACAAGTGATTGAATTTGGGGAAGATCAATGACGGTTTTACACCTCCAAGTCTTTACGGTTGCCTTGAGATGGTTGAAATAGGTTTTGTCAACATTTGGGTGAGTTTTGCCATTTTCTATTAAATGACCAAAATGTCCTTGTGGTTATTTATTATTTAAAAATATTATTAATTATTTATAAAATATCAAAAATATATTTACTAATTAATATTATGTATTAAAAAATATTGTAGAATATGAATATTTATTATTTAATAAATGTCCAAAATGCTCTTGTAGTTTTTATTATTTAATAATATTATTAATCATTTAGTAAATATCAAAAATATATTTACTAATTAATATTACGTATTAACAAATATTACATAATATGAAATATTAATTATTTAATAATGTTATTCATTATTTACTAAATAGGATATTAATAATATTCATTATTAAGTATAAAATATTATTTAACAATTGATATTTATTAAAATAAAATAAATAAAATATTTGAAAGTATTAATTATTATAATATCTAATATTAAAATTATATATTGCTAAATATTAGTAAAATTTCAACAAGATTCACGTTTTAATAAAATTTCAACATAAATCGTTAGAGTTCCAACGATTCACGTTTTGGTCAAATTTCAACGTGAATCACCGGAACTCTGACGATTTATATGAAATTTTACTAAAACGTGAAAAGTGTTGAAATTTTACTAATGTTTATCAATATATATTATTTAATATTAGATATTATTCAATAATTAATACTCTCAAATATTTTATTTTAATAAATATTAATTATTAAATGAAGAATATTATTAATATCCAATTTAGTAAATAATTAATAATACTATTAAATAATAAAAAATTACTCAAAAGTGAACAACAAGGGATTGAATTTGAGGAAGGTCAATGACGGTTTTACCCCTCTAGGTCTCTAGGGTTGCCATAGGAGGGTTGAAATTAGGTTTTGTCAATATTTAAGTGAGTTTTGTCCTTTTGTGTAAAATGACCAAAATGCCCTTGTAGTTATTTGTTATTTAAAAATATTATTAATTACTTAGTAAATATAAAAATATATTTACTAATTAATATTATGTATTAAAAAATATTGCATAATATGAAATATTAATTATTTACTAAATATCAAAATGTCAATGACGGTTTTACTCTTTCAGGTCTCTAGGGTTGCTTTGGGAATATTGAAATTAGGTTTTGTCAATATTTGGGTGAGTATTTGAGCACGTACAAGTGTATAGGGCTATAAACGGTACGAGCTGTTTATGAACAGCTAGTGAACAAGTTCGGCATACACTCGCTCGAGCTTAATTTGTTTTCTAAGCGAGTTGAACTCAAACTTTATTTTTGGGCTCATTTAGTAAACAAGCTGAGCTTGAAATTTGAAAAACTCGTGACCATTTAAATTAATTAATTATTTTATTTTTTCATGTATAAGATAAACACAAATAAATAAAATTTTAAAAAATTTGGTCTAATTACCATGATTAGTGGCTGATTCTCTATTACAGGGCCGGTGATCGAACGTCGTGGCCTTTTTATGTGCCCGGTACAATTTATTTTCCGTCTTCCGCTTCTCATTCGTTGGACTGGAAGAATATACCTAAACCAAAGGAATAAAGTCCAGTATTTTAGTCCAGACACAAGGGGCTCTCTGGCAGAGACCAGAGAGGCTGATCGCGATCTTCACATGGCGTCCACTGAAGGTCTGGTGCCTATAACCAGTAGTTTTCTGGCGTCTTACTACGATAAATACCCTTTTCAACCTTTGTCTGATGACGTATCTCGTCTTTGCCCTGAAATTCGATCGCTGGCCAACGATTTACTCAAAGAATGTCCTCCTACTCAAGGTTTGATTTATTGGCCCATTAGGCACAGTAATTTCAGATTTGTGTTGAAATTAGATGTAAAGAAGCAAACTTACGTGGTGGGAATGAATGTGATTCTAGGTGAAATCATGTTAGTAAATGAAGCCGAGCGTCAGCCTCCTCATAAAATTGATGAGAACATGTGGAAGAATCGAGAAAATATTGAAGAAATTATTTTCTTGCTTGAAAGATCTCATTGGCCAGAAGCGGTAATACATGATTTCGTATGATAATATTTGTACAATCTCCATTTTATAGTACGGTAGCAAAAATTTCGCTTTTAAAATTAACTTCTCAAGTGGTGCATCTTCTTACATGTCATTTGTGTTAATGATGCAGCTTCAGCAGCAGTCCACACCTTATGACGCTGAAGTTGCAATTGTTTTTTATAATCTCAGAGATAAATTTCAAAATACTTTGAAGCATTTGGAGTCCTTTCAATCTATGAATTCTGAACGTGTATTCAATACAGGTTACTTTTTACTCTTTGCTTCCGTGTGCCTGAATTGATAATTTGCCTAGTATTGTTGTCTGTGTAATTCCAATATGATGGTATGTGGGGTAAAATTCACTTAACCCTATGGTTTTTGCTGTAATCACTTTCAACCATGAATTTCAAAATTTTCGACTAAACTTCATTGAGGTTTGTTGTGTCTGTGTAACTAGCACTAACACATAGAATGGGGCTTTAGGTCAAAAACCACGGGGTAAATTGAACTTTTATCCAAATATAGTATCTTTCTTTCCTAAGTGCATTTTGTTAAGAAACCCTAGGGAGGGTGTATAACGCATTGATACTGGTCCAAGCATGTGGCATGTCAGGAACAAAAAGAATATCTATATATTTAAAACAAATTCCAAATGTTAACCAGTAGACACAAAACTATGTCAGCAAGTTCGCTTCGTAAATACCTTTTTTGAGATGTCCAATGTCTTCTCTTTGTTTTGAAATTTTTGATAGTTGCACTCAAGCTATATACTCCAAAACAAATAAATAGGAAACAATATCCAAACAGCATTTCAAGGCGAAGAAGCAGCTGGGAGTTGAGGAGGGGGTGTGTGCAATGTTTATTAACCTCAACTGTAGGATAGCCTTGTTTTGGTTCCTCGGTCACCTATATTCCTAGATACTATTCAATTTTAGGGTGTAATCCTTTCTCTCCTTTTCCTTTCTTTTCCTTCCGGTGGTGCTTACTGTACACTCCCTGAGTACTTGGAGTTGCACCCCCTACATGCTTTTCTCTTGAATTATTTGGTTAGCAAATATTCAAAAATTCCACATAGTAAGGCTTCATTGTAATTCCTCTGGGACAAAAAAAAGCATCTCAATCATGATCTAGCTGTCTGCAAATAAAGCAAATACCTAAAGCCACATTTCATATTCTAGTTGCATTGTTGAAGTAATCGAGAAATGGATTCTTACTTCTCATTTCTTATGCTTCTCCTTAGGCAGAGTATATCCTCTTTAGAAATCGATTCAGAATTCAAACCATTCAAAGGACCCCCATATGCTCTTATTCACTATGCAGATTCTTAAAGGAGTTAAGAACTCTTTGCTTCATCTCCTCTTTATTCTTTCCTCTCAAACATAACCTATTCACTACCAAGCTGTCAATGTTATTCTTTTTCTTAAGATATTCATCCAGTATTCTTTTTCCTATTTTCATGTACCTCTTTGACCCAAGTAAATATTTGATCTCTTCCCTTAGAGATGATTCCACCCTCCTCCAAAATTTTTCCACAATTCATCTCCCTTTCTATGGAATCCAAAGCATTCAATTCCTCAAAGTACACTTTTTTGTTTTTATGGTTTTTTTCTATGTTGCTAAATGGTCTGATCTTAGTTGTGATTGTTGTTCAGTGAATTTGCAGCGTGCTCCTCCCTATCGGTAGAAATGAATTAAAAAATGAATCTGCTCAGCCAACTTATAGTTGTACTTGTATCATCTTCTGTACTTTGAAGAATATTATTCTTTTAAAGTTATTGATTGGATGTGCAAATTTTTTATTAAAGGGAACTTTGATTTTAGGTCCACCCCAAATCAAATAACACTCACAATGTCAATGCTGTTGCATCGAAATGCCACTGTCCTGAACATCAATGAAATCTCTTTCCCCTTACAAAGCATAATCGATGTAGGATGGGAAATGCCAAGCGCATTCTCTTTTTTCAAATTGTAGTCTTTATTGTATGCTTGCGCCACTTCCATTGTGAATGTTTGAGTTGTCTGCATGCTGCTTTGTGTGATCAGGAAATAAATTTATATGGCATGTGCAAATAAGGCCAAAATGAAAAAGTGTGTATGCATATTTTCAACAGATTTTGTACTGTTCAAATCATCTGGTTGCTGAAGTTGTAAGAGACTTAGCCCTAGCTTGAAATGTACTGATTCTCTGTGACTTCTCTTTATTTATAAATGTATTTATCTAAGTGACTTTTGTTTGAACTTACATCATGTTCCTCACAAGCTTTACTCTGGTAGTTGATCCAACTTTGTATTATGCCTTTCTTTTTAAGTAATAATTTTGCTAAAAAAAAGAAGGCAATTTTTTTGTACACAAGGCAGGTACAGACATGCCCCAATTGTATGATGCCTTTTATTTGCATAATAAGCATTTAAATGCTCATCTTCATTGCACAGCTTCTTTCTAATTCCAAAAAATACTGTCAATGAAATTAGTCAATCATATAATAACCAACTCACTTAAGCATTTAGATCCCATTAAGAATTCCATATGTCCAACAACCTTTTGAATTTTTATGACATCATGGCTGCGGCACCTTTCCAACAACCTTTGGTTTTCCATCAGGTAGCTAGTGGAAAATAACTTCTCCACCTTCTTTAATCTCTTTACCAATTCCTTATCCTTATAAGCTAACAAAATTGATGTACTTTTGTAGTCTCTCTCTAGTCCTTTGTCTTAGCAAAGTTGTAATTTTTTTTCTTTCTATGTAATGGCCCAAAATTGTTGTAATAACTTGCTATGGATACTTAATAAAATTGTTGTACTTAGGAGGGCTTCTTGTCCTCCCCTTGTATTTCTTTCTCTCTTTATAAAATTATTTTCTATCACAGAAAAAGAAAAAAAAAAAAAAAAAAAAAAACTTGCTATCGATACTTAATTCTGTTTCCTGAACATGGACTATGAGGATATGAGCAGGATGTTCTTCCTCAACCTTGCACAAAGAGTATTAAGCTAATGAGTTGACACCAGTGATAAGTAGCAGTTATGATGCGACATTTGATAGTTGTGATTATTTTTTTATTGTGAGAAGAAATATTAAGAAGAAAAGGAAACATAGAGACAGTGCAAGTAAGAAAACAAAACTAAAGTAAGTTCTTGTCAATCTTACTGCATTTTATATCTGCTAAAAGGATTCCAAGCCTAATGTTTTAAAAATTTTGGGGAACCACAAATGAGAAGGACTAGGAATCCTCCTAACAACAAATATACAAAGCACAAGGAAGAAAAGAAAAAACTAAAGATGTTTTTGGCAATCGCATTGCAACAAACACTCCCTGAAAAAAATCTTGCACTTAGTACAAGGAAGCCAAAAGCATCATTTTGTCCCAAATACGATGAATAGTTTGGGAATCCTGAAAAATCCTTACAGTGCACTCTAGTCATACACCAAATTACTGCAATAAAGGTGCAATGCCATTTTTTTGTAAGCAATGATTTCATAGGTGTACTGCCATTTGTCAGTTTAGGCTTTTTGATATTTTTAACAAACCTTGATCTGCCCCTGTTCCCTGCATAATCTTTTATGACTCGTAACTCATTACTAAAGTTCTAGGGGGAAAAGGATGTTAAATGTTTATGGAGCCATGCTTTCTTTGTAGTGATTTGAGGAGTGTGATTCCAAGGATTTTTTGTGGTTGCCATATCTCATAGCATCTTGTCTGGGTTTTTCTTTGGTCTTTTGCTTCAAGAGCAATTCAAGGTGCTTTTTGTTTCTACAGAGAAGGTCTTGTCCTCCTCTCTTTACTTCATTTATATCTTAATAAAATTTATTTTTCTATAAAAAAAAGCACTGGTTCCGAGCAGTATAGTTTGGTCCATGTGTTTGATTGTCTTTCAACCAATCTAAAGTGGTCCTATGATTTTCAATCAACGAGTGCATAATGTGTTTTGTAAATTAATTGCAGTAATGACCTATATGCCTCAAGATTTTTGGGGAACACTAATCAGACAACAACGAGAATGCGCAGAGAGGAATAAGCAAGCTGAGGTTGATGCTTTGGTTAGTTCTGGTGGAAGTATAGGTGATTGATATGCTCTGCTGTGGAAACAACAAATGGATAGGTGAGGCTCATTGCATTCATTTTGCTGGTGTTGCAAGATTTTAATAATGAACTTCTTAAACAACTACTATTATTGGTCTCAGGAGGAGACAATTAGCTCAGCTTGGTTCTGCAACTGGTGTTTATAAAACCCTTGTGAAATACTTGGTTGGAGTTCCACAGGTATCTGTGCTTCTTATTCTTCTTTTTCCTCTTTCTTTTACCTCTTAATTGCATACTTGTTCAGGCATTATACAGCTACTTCTGGCCCTTTATGTCAATGAATTTAAATAACATAGTTAAGGATTTTACTCAGTGTCTATAACTTAATAATCTTCAAAGTGAAATAAGTTTAGTTAAGGGTACTCTTTTTGGATTCTGTTGAATTTGTATATTTTTGGCCAAATTTGCTGCTACTCGCAATATTATGTGTTCAACCACTATTGGTCATGGGTACATATTTTGATTACCTTTTCTTTTCCCATCTACAATGCAGGCATTGCTAGATTTTATTTGGCAATAAATGATGACGAAGGGTATAGAATTACATTTCTATTAGCAAAGGGGAAGACAAAAACTCCATTAGATTTTAACATTTTTGCCTCTTATGACTGATATATATATATAATAATGCAAAAGTTATTACATTATTGGATTTGGATGTCAATCAAGTATGAGACCCTTCTTTACTGGTAGGCCCATGAAGGAGCAGCGGCATCGTTATGGGCCACCTTTATACAACCTCACATTGATGGTTCTCTCTATCCGACTTTTCCTTTCATTATCCTGGGGACGATTTGGATTTAGAAAATTGTGAGATATCTTCCAAATTTGCTTTTCAGTTGTTAGGTTTAAGGTAGAATATGTTTTACGACCACTTCAGTTGTTAGATTTCATGGCTAAATACATTTGTTACTGTTACTAAGTTCATGCATTTCATTCACTAGCCTGATATCGCGTGCTCATAGGTTTTTTTTTTAAATTTTTTTGAAGGATAAACATGCACATTTATTTTAAAGTTCTTTTTTCTTTGGCGAAAATTTTTATACACAATTAAAGAAACAGTTTCCCATTTTAGTTATTAAGAAGAGATACTTTAAAATCAGTTATGTTTTTCCTTAAAAAATGGGTTGAGATTTGTGCTTGTGGATGAGCTGGTTTCTTTTAGTTATTTCTGTAGTTCTTTTTTCTTAAATGAAAAACCTGAGTAGTTAAGTACAAGAGTTAAATAAGTTTAAAGCTGAAGTACGAAACCATAAGGTGTCTCCTACATTTAGAATAGTATAGATAAGTGATCAACTAGTAAGTGTGGATTAAAACAGTGTGAAATTTTGAGATACTTGGTATAATTTCCTGCAAATCCATTTTTATGTAGATTGATTCTCGAAATTAAATTATAGTACTCAATCCAATTAGATTATCGGAGATCAAACTAATGGAATTTGATGACCTGGCTATATGTGTGCTTTACCTTATTGCAAGTTACATGAAGATGAAATTTTACATTTTTTAAAACTGTAGTGTCTTCGTACCAAATCCACTGCATCTAACTACATGATTTCATGGTCAGTGCTATGATGGTTGGAATCTGAGCCTTGATGTTGTGGCCTGGATTTCAGTGAAGGGTTATTTACTTGATAGCGAGTTACATTGAGTTAAAAATTACCATTTAAAACTTATGAGCAGAATTGGTACTAAATTCACTGCACCTAACTACCTGGTGTTGTTGCTGATTGCTATGGTGGAAACAGTCCGAGTTTTGCCATTGTGACTACATTTACCATGAACTAAAAGTCTCGTCATGAGTTGGATCATCGTATTCATTGATTTTTCCAACTTAGACTTTGCTTGCTGAAATAAGAATTTTGAGGAGCCAATTAATACAATTACAATGAACGTAAAAATTATGACTTACTTCAGACTGAAAAATTGTTAAATATACTTAATTTTATTTGTGGTTTATGTCCAGGCAGTTAAGGGGCTGCAAGTCATGCCCACAACCTACGGGTAGTGGGGCAGAGGTTATGAGAAGTGGTTCCTATTTTCATGGAAGCAATTACTATATATATTCTATTGCAATAAGACAGTAACACTTTCCTTTTCTGTTCTTCCTTTTCGGTATAATTTGACTAGGAAGAGGCAACAAGTGGCTGTCTTGGAACGAGCTGTTGATGTCTATGTCACTGAATTTGAAAGGTTTATCAACTTTATTAGGTATCCTTCCAGCTCCCAAGTTCTGATAGAAGTCGTATGCTGATAATCGCAGGAGACAGTTGAAATTTGAAGTGGGCGATCATGTATTCTTGAAGATTTCTCCTTTTAAGGGTGCTATGAGGTTCTGTAAGAAGGGTAAATTAAGCCCAAGATTTATTGGGCCTTTTCAGATCCTGGATAGGGTTGGAACTGTGGCGTACAGGTTGGCCTTGCCCCCGGATTTAGATAGGGTGCACCCAGTATTTCATGTGTCGATGCTTCGAAAATATTTGCCAGATAAATCCCATATTTTACAAGTTCAAGAAGTGCAAGTTGACAAATACCTGACTTATGAGGGGCAACCAATAAAAATCATTGATAGACAAGTTCGTAAACTTAGATCGAAGTTATTCCTTTAGTCAAAGTTTTATGGCAACATCACGGAGATCAGGAAGCCACTTGGGAGTCTGAAAATGAAATGAAGCGACGTTATCCATACTTATTTAATTAATTCCGGTAAGTGATATTTCTTTATTAAAACATTCCTTGAAATTCGGGATGAATTTCTTTCAAGGGGGAAGGTTGTGAGACCCCAATTACCCAATGTGTACGTCAAAAAAAAAAAAAAATTTCGTACTTAAATATATCTACACAATATACATGCATATAGGTGGGTAGGAATTTTTTATTTTAATAAAATGAGTAATTATATATGTGTATATTCATTATCCTTGAGATATATGAATAAGTTATATATATATATATATATCTAATCAATAGGAATATAGGAAAAACTAAATAATAACCACATATTATGGTGAAAGGGTGATATTATATATATATATATATATATACGAAATCATGCCAACTTTGGAGAACCGACTTTCCCCTTCTCTATCTTTCTTTCACCGACTCTGCAGGTTGATGTTATTGCTTGCTGCCAGTCTCCAGAGACTTCCAAAAGAGTCACCTGAATTCAGAAACTCATCCCCCTTTGGTTATTCTCCAACCTGAATTTTCACAAAACATTTTCTTTCCTTCACACTAGCTAAAGACCGCCGACGAGTTGGCCATATTTCCTCCTCTGTTTTGGCCGTGCATCTCCTCTGTTTTGGCCGTGTACCTCCCCTGTGTTGGCTGTGTATTGACTGGGGTTTGTTAAGACTAGTACACTTCTGGTTGTACTCGGGTGTGGGGGGACTTGGCAAGGAGAAGAAATTCAGGCAGCGTTGCTGCCATCAAGTTACAGGTACTGCTGGAAGTCAGAGTCCACAAGCGCAGCCCCTGGAACGGCGACTGGAAGCGGCTCTGCAGAAGCTAGGCAGGCCGGAACGGTTGCAATGTGTTGGCGGAGCGGGCACACCTCACGGACACCGGAAATACTTGCCATAGCCGTGGGTTTTGGCAAGTGTTGGAAAGGTTGTGGACGACAGTAACGGTAAGAGTAGGAATTGTGTATAAACTGGTTGGATAAAAGGTGTGAAAAAGATGAAGAAGTAATGTAGTGGAATGGTGGAAGACGTGGTACTGGATATAATAAAATTAGGGCAGCAAGGAATTCTTGATTTCAAGCATTCAATAATCATTAGTGTACTTAATTGATATGTGGTTATGGTAGAAAATTTCATGGTATTAGAGAAAATTATGTAAATAATTGAATGAATAAGTTGGCATGGAAGTTAGTAAATAAATTTTAAACAAACTAGGAGTGTAAATGTTAAAGATATATGTACAAGAATTCTGCTAGCTATACATTGGAATGAAGGAATATAAAGGTTAGATGAGTATTGCAACTAAGCAAATTTAATATTGTGAATGGAACAATAATTAATATCATTCCAATATAGTTGATTATTTCCAAATAAGATAGTAAATTATTTATTCAGATTTGCCGAATAATTTCAAATATCAAATAAGAAATCGTTAGATTAATTTAGAAGATTGTTAGTAATTTATTGATTTATGACTTACAGTTTTAGAATGTGTCGAGGATATTCCGACACCGTCACATATCAGGCGAATTGATGAGTTTCATTCGTGAACTTGTGAATAAATCATGTGCTTTATGGATATCAGATTTTGTGTGCTATTACATACATGAAATATGAGTTATACTAAAATCTAAGCAATGAGTGATTTCAGCAATTTGATTGAATGATATGTGGTTGATATTGATTGTGTTTAATAAGGGCTAACTCGTGAATATTTTCTGAAAAAATGATTTTTATTTCTGACCATGATTTTAAAAACATTTGGAGTGCTCACGTCCCGGTGGGATGAATTTGTGTACGGAGATAAATTTGGTGTGCGGGCACGTAAATGCCGACAGGGAGTGATATTGGTGTGATGGGCTGAGTTACTCGTTGACCCTTTGTTTGTTTAGTTGATGTATAATTGTTGATTGATTTGTATAAGTTGGTTGATGTTTTAAGTTTATGATTATATGATTATAGTAATCACGTAAGTGTATTAATAAATCTGATGTTTGGTTTTTCTATCGACTTGAATCCAGGTTATTTGTTCATTACGGGCATGTCTACTTTATAGGGAAACTTTGCCAAAATTTCTATAAATTGTTTTGTGTTTGTCTATCTGCATATTCAGGGTTACAGGGGTATTAACATATATTCCTCTGACCAGTCATACCTTCATTTGAGGGTTTGACACATAAGAGTATCACCATCAATTGAATCCTTCTCCTCACTAAATGAGATAGTGCACTCAAACTGCTCGCATTTCTTCTTAAATTTTTTCATATCATTCTTCATCTTCTTGCAACAAAATTAGATGTGCCCCATCTTATGACAATAGTAACACTTCTTATCTCTGTGATCCACCCTCGGTTTAGATTTTTCTCTATCAAATTTCATTCCACGTGATGGACTCCTATCACAATTAGAACTCGTAATGTAAACTCCACCTTCAACTAATACAATTCTTTTTTCAAATATAGTCGATTTATGAGAGATTTCGACATATAAATTTTTTTTTAGCTTCTTCGTAATTCTACTGTAGAATTTTCATTCAAAACATTATACTTTAATTCCCAAGCAAGATCTAAACAAATTGTACTCATAACCTTCATCTTAATTCTTCCCAATCACCATCATTCATTTTCTCCGGCTTCTTACCCGGCAAGACCTTATACAATTCTTGTTGCACAGGGACATCTTTCATAGTACTTTCCTGAAGATTGAAATTGTTCTTCCCATCGAACAACTCCACCTTAAATTTTGTGCCTTCAAATTTTGCCATCATAAACCACTGCCCAGAAATCTACATTAGCTCTGATACCAATTTTAAGGGTAAAGCCCCATTATTGTAAAGTTGTAGGCAACCATAGAAATGACACAATATTTAACGTGAAAAACCTTCTAACTGAGGGTAAAACAACGAGCAAAGGCGACAAACAAAATCCATTATCAATCAGGGAGATTACAATAATCTCTCTCACAATCCCAAATCCCAATTACAACTAATAACCCTTCTCACATAAAAAAAACCTCACAATAAATAACACACACTCTACTTTGTGGCTACCCATACCATTTCTCTGTCTCTTCTATTGCTATTTGTAATATGTTGGCAACACCAACTTACCAAAAAAACCTAACCCTAATGGACTTATAGACAATAAGCCCATTAGCATCAAAATTGATATTTCCTTTTTCTTACAATTTAAGACACAAGCCCAACAATTAAGACACAAAGCGTTGCTCACTAAGCTATATTAGTAAGCTGCAGAGAAGAATTCTAAGCGAATTTCAAGAGCTGGCTGAAGACAAGTTGTGTAATAACATTTGGTGAAGAAGTCTGGGGTTTTAGTTGGAAGGAGGCTTGAAGGTTGTAGTGTGGTTTAGCAGGAGAAAAGGTAGGTAGGCTACCATAATTGAGTTTTAGCTAAAATGTGGCATTCTCTGTATTTGTGTTATTACCGATATATTCTTGCTTAAAAGATTACACACTGTAATTGCAAAATAATATCTTAAAGTTACAGTTTGTTATCTAAAAGTTTTCACATAAACTTACTAAGATCTAGTCACTAATGTTTCTCAGGTCCTTTACCCAAGCTTTGTAATAAATCAGTAAGTGTAAGGGGAATGCTTAGCAACTTATCTACATTGTCAAGAAACACTTAGGTAAGTTTTAAGCAATGACTCATCTTAAAGTACAACACAAAATATAGTAAGTGTCCCAAGGCCACTTTCAATAAATGAGATTAGTGTCTTGAAGT
>JARAOO010000054.1:0-42543 GCA_029379385.1 Quillaja saponaria
AAGGAAAGTTATACTAGACTTTGTTTTTGAAAAATATAAGCCATGAATGCTTATAATAACTATTTTGGAAATTGAAGACATTGTACCAGGCAGTTTGATAATCTTAGTAATTGTAACCAATAGGATCAAATGGATGGGAGAATTTGAGGGTTTTGAAAGATCGGTTTTCTAGTATGAATTATGGATTACTTTTATGATTTGGATCACGGAATGCGTAATGAAATTTACATCCAATTTTGACTTATAATTTTTGATAGTAACAGAATCACTATCAACCAAAATAAATTCATAATACTTCTGGATTTTTGAAATGTCTATGGGCATAAAATGATAATTTATGAGAAAACCATTTGATGGATTAATTAGGGATTATTAGTTAAAAAATAGGTTCCATTTGAAGAATACCTTGGGTTAAAAAAATTGGCATATAAAAAGATTGTAATTTTTTAGAGAAGATTGGAGAAGTTTAAGAGACAAGTTCTGTACCTGAAGGTTCGTTGTCATTAATTGGGCTAGCTGGGTGATAGCCTAAGCTAGATCTTCTTGATTGAACTAAATGTAATATTTGGATTAGGAGGAGCAACTAGCTTAAATTGCTCTATGTCAGTAATGCCTACCCAAGATTGCTTTGAAATGATAACAGATTTTTGGATTGATTGCTGGATTGTTAAAAGGGTCTCTATAGGAAAGGCATAAAACTCTTTGGATTGCTTTTAAGTTGATTAGGCTGAGGAATTGGATAGTTCCTCTTTGGATTGGGTTTTTGATTTTGGATTAGGAGGCCCAACACCCTTTTCTTTCTTTTTTCGAGGCATATTATCTACCCTCCAAGAATTTTGGAGTAAAATAATCTGGAATAGAATTGGAGCTACCTTTGATGTATTCAATCTCGAAATCAAAAGCAAATAAAATTGCTTGCCAGAGGACAAAAATTTGTTTTGATGCTAGATTTTTAGACATATTTTTATAAAACTTCTTTTGTAAATTTGCAATCTATTTTAACTAAAAACTTTTAATTTAGTAAATCACTTTAAATTTTGAAAATGCACAAAACAATTGGTAAAATCTCTTTTTTGATGGTATAATAATTTTTGTTGTGCAGAATTTCAATGTTTTGATGCACATGCAATGATATGATGTTTGCCATTGATGGATTGCTTAAGAAGGCTACCATAACCAATGTTGGAGGCATAAATTTCAACAATTTTGAAAGCATTAGGATCAGGAACATACAAACATGACAAATGCTTGACTTTAAGCCTAATTTGTTTGATGATATTGGTATAAATGTCAAACCAGGGAGGAAGATCAATTCTAATTCTGTTATGCAAATGTTTGATAAGATTAATGACTCTTGGAAAAGATCAGAAACATAATTGAGGCAACGTAGAAATCTTTGTAATTGAGTTTTGTCAATAATATGATCAAAAAATTCATCCACAAATTGATAGCCTGATCGATTGGAGTGAGTGATAGTTTCGTGGTGAATAAAAATGACCAAGAAACTTGATTATTGGTTGAAAAAGACTGAATTTTGTTATGGAAACAGCTAAATCATTTTATTTTTTTGTAATATCAAACAAAATATTGGTATGTTTGAAATATTCATCTACAATTTTGTGAGAAAAATTATAATATCATCAATATAAACAACGATAAATTTTGTATAAGGATTATAAATATCATTCTTGATTCTTTGAAATTTAGAAGGAACATTTTTTAATCCAAAAGACATTACATTCCATTTATATTGACTAAAAGGAACTGTAAATACAGTTGTGTATTTGTCAGATTTTTTAATTTGAATTTACCAGAAACCTTATTTCAAATTAAATTTTGAAAATAGTTTAAAGAGTATAAACGATTGAGAAAATCTTTTTTATTAGGAATAGGATACCTAATCCATTGGAGAGCTTGATTTAGAGGTTTGTAATTGATAACTAACAGGGAGTACCACATTCAATTTCTGTATTTTTATTTACATAAAAAGTAGACTAAGATCAAGGACTTTTGCTATTGTAGATTATTCACTTGGAAAGAATAATTTCTTTTGACAGAAATCAAGCATTTCCTGATTAATTTGTATTGGATGGGCTTTTGTAAGAATTTATCTTTCATGAAAATCTTTTTCATAAGAAAGATCTACCATATGATGTTTTATTTTCCAGAAAGCATTTGAAAGATCAGGATAGATTTGTATCTAGATTTTTTTATTCAAAAATTTTTATTTTGTTTTTCATGATTGAATCATTGAGTTGACTTTATATTCTTTTGAAAGAAATTTCATTAGAAAGAAATTTGATTTGTTTTTGTTTACTTTCAATAAGATTGAGATTTCTAAAAGTAGGTTTTTTAAGGAAAAAGAAG
This sequence comes from Quillaja saponaria, assembly GCA_029379385.1. Classification (NCBI taxonomy): domain Eukaryota; kingdom Viridiplantae; phylum Streptophyta; class Magnoliopsida; order Fabales; family Quillajaceae; genus Quillaja; species Quillaja saponaria. The sequence goes on from JARAOO010000054.1 coordinate 2,368, forward strand.
AAAAATGGTTTAACCAATAACTTCTTTCAATATTCCTTTGTTTACCCAAAAATGATCTAATTTCCTAATGAAATTAGTACCTAAGATGACTAGATTTATGATATTTTTGGTAAGAAGAAATGTTATTGAAATTTGTAAATGAGATTTTTTAATTATTACGTTGGGACATTTGTAATGGATTATGATCTCAAAACCATTAGCCGAAGTTAATCATTTAGAAGTTTTTTTCATAAAATTTCATTAGAACTTGTCCTTCCAACATACAGCTTGAATATGCTCCTGTGGCAACTGTTTCGAGGATAATGGATTTTTTCAATGATAAGTTTGATTAGGATATACCATTTCTGATATGAAACCCGAGTGATTAGATTAAGAAAATTATCACCAGAAATATCTCAATTTTTATTCAAAGAGGAAGACTCATAATATTTTGATAAGGATGTCTTAAAAGATAGATTTTTCTTCTTTTTTTGAAGGAATTGGATTATTGAAATATTTTCTTGTTGTTGAATTTTGAGAGATTTGACTTCAGTTTTAAGTTTTGGAACTTTGTGTTAAGGATCTTGAAAAGTTGTAGGTTTTTTCTCAGAATTGAATCTGGATAAAATATTGTTTAGATTGAAAGAGTTAGCAATTCTTAGAAAATTGTGAAGAGGTCTATTTGATTTTTCTGGGATTTTAAGGGTTTCTTTGAGTTTGTAAATATAATTTTTTTTATTTTCATCATTTGGAAGGTTAGTAATGACTTCAAAAAGGAAGATCTTTTTCTTTCGTGTGGACATTATATTCAAGAGGTTTTGGAGATGAATTTCTTCTATATCAAAAGAGGGTTGAGCTTCACTATCTTTGAATCTTTAATTTGAAGATAATCAAGTTGAGCTAGAAGACCTTCTGTCAATATTTAAAGCTTTGATTTTCTTTGTCATTCTACAGTATTTTACAACTTAGCCTAGTCAAATCTGGTTTTACAAATCAGCCACATGAAGGACAACTTAGCCTAGTCAAATCTGGTTTTAATAACAAAGGTGGAGAATTTTTAAAGAACAGGCTACTAATTTTTTTCATGGTTTCAAGGATATTTCTAGGAGCTTAAATAGGGAATGAGCAAAGAGGCAAAATGCAGCTATAACAAGAAAGGAAAAGAAAAGTAAGTCAGCTACAAGGAGGAGAAAGGAGATAAAAAAATGAAAAGAAACAAAATAATAAAGTTTAGCAAGTCAAAGTAATGATTCTAAAACTTATGGTAGAGATAAATTCCTAGTTTATAGTTATATGTATACATACATACATATATATATATACTTATTTTTCAATTTAGTTTTCTTTGTATATAATTTTGTTTACCTAATTAAAACAAGTTACATACAAACATTTTATAACGTAATTAAAATATATTGGATTACAACAGTTGGTTAAAATTTATAGTTTAAATTTGTTTTTATTATACATTTATTATTTACTCAAATTCACAATATTTATTGATTTAATTCCTTTTTACAGGCATGCTATTTACCACCACTTCTAAATATACACATCGATATTCATTTATCTTTACAATTAAAATTTACACTACTCAAACTTAACGTTATTACACTAAATATTCCTAACGTTGTAATACAAGTTATAATATATATATATACAATTAAAGGATAAATTTTCACCACAAACTCTAAAGTGAAACTTTGACTTTCTTTATTTTATTATTTTATTTTGTTTGTATTTCCCCCACTTTTGGTGCACCAACTTTCTCCCTTTTCTTTTCAAAATTCTACAATCGAGTTCTTTGTTTCATGCCTTATTTTGCTTCTTTTTCCCAACCGTGAAAGATAGTCCCTTGCAGCCAACCTTTTTCCTTCCCTTCTTTGATTTACCTTGCTTCCTTAGTTGTGAACCTTTAGCTAGTCATGGGAGTTGTCCTTACCAAGAAGGGTGGAAGGTAGCTTGTGTGACTGTTGCTACAATCGTTAGTGTAGGAGTAACAGCCGTGAAGGGGGGATAGCTTATCCATCCTAGCTTGTGGCTCCTCCTTTCTTGTAGTTTGCAAGGTGAGTGACTAGTCAAGAAGGTCATTGTTGGCAACTATAATCTCAAGCTGCTATCCCCTATTTTGGGTAGCAGCTTGATCATCTTTTTCCCTTTCATGGCTGGCTGGTATAGGGCAAAGGGAAGAGGGTCTTTAATTCTCAATTGTCAAGACAGGAAGCGGGAAAGGATATAGGAAATTCCTTCTTGTCGTTCCCTTGAATTAGCTTAGGCATTATGACTTCTTGTTAGGGAGTCATTGAAATTCCTTTAAGTTGAACATTAGGTATGTTGTGTTAATAAAAGTTTGAACATAAAAGGATTGGGAGAAGTATAAATTGTGATTCAAAGTTTAATAACAATGAGAAAATAAGGTGGTTATAAATAATTATTGAAATTGGAAGTTTGGAATTAATTATGTTCATGGTGGAAATGTATAATTTAAGTTCCAGGTTAACTTTAGATAATTTATTTAAATTGAATCCCATAATTCGAACATGAGTAGCATATAGGTTAATAGAATTGAGTTGATTGTTTTGGTATATATATATATATTCATACACATGAGTTAAAATAAAAATAAGTATACTAGGTATTCGATAAAATGCTTAGGAGAAATTAAATATTAGTGTATGCATAGGAATTAATTTATATGAGTTGCATTAATTAAATAATTATTAGAAGACATGGAAATTGATTAGGTAAATGTTTAAAAGGAATTACTCATCATGTAGATATTAGTAGTATGCTCTACAAGCCAATGATATTAGATTCTATGATATATTACTTATAAATACAATCTTATTCAGTTATTAATAAAATGAATATGTTTCATTATTATATGGTCTTAGTATTTACCATGTACTTTAATTGCTAGTTAATTATTTAGTATGAACATGATAAATTTCATAGAATATAAGCAATGAAAATAAGAACCATAATGTGATCATGCTTATGAGATATATTTTCTTAAGCTTTGTTCTTAAATATTCCTAATCATAGGATCATTAATAATGGGAAATAATGATCCGGTTAGATTAGTACATGTTATATTAGCTCAAATGTTGAGAGTGATTGATCTCATGATCACTTGTGTAGTTGACACTATAATAAACATGTAGGTGCTTATTAGAGAACAAGTTCACTGAATTGACTCAATCATAGAATACTCATATGGACTTTTACATAGTTGTCAATGAATGTTCTTCGTTTTAATGGTGCAAATGATCTTCAGACTTGAGGCATCATAGATACCTTGTACATAGGTTATCATGCTTTAATACTATCTAAGTATAATTCACCATGGGTTATACAAAGATAGATGTTAGGTATGACTATCTATGTAAGAAGGTATAAGAGTGTACAATAAGGGATCTATCACCCTTAGTAAAGAGAGAGAATGTTCTATGTTATCTAATTAAGACATAACTCAGAAAGTCCCTGGCCAGGGAAACTAGATTAGAGAATTAAGGTTTCACCATTTGAGTTGTGACTTATAAATAGATACATCATATTAAACAATTTAGGGTTTGACATTAATCCATACTCTAAGTTTAATCAGGATCATTGAATGATGGAAAGATTGAATTGTATGGTAGCTAACAACGGAAAGGTTCACAAATATATTTAAATTATCTGGGTAGTTATCACATGCTGTTAGACATCAATCTTGACTTGTAGGTAACCCGAGAATTAATTTAATCATTAATGGGTAAATCGAAATTAGTTTTGATTTAAATTAATTATATTTGGATCTAATTGAAAAATATATTAAGTTAATATGGCCTACTGCCAATTTTATATAAACCTAAGGGGTCACACACAAATGGATGCAATTTGATTAAGAGAAGTTTTGGGCTTTCATGTAATTACAAATAAATGATATTTGAAATTTAAAATAGGATTAACTTTGATGAGATTTTCCTATTTTATCTAAAAGTCTCTAATAGATGAGTTCTAATCTTATCATTTAAAGTTCAGTTATATCATACTTAAATAAGCTTAGATCTTATAAGTAACGTACGTAACTTTTATTCAAATATCACAGAGAGCCAAAATTCTCCCTAGAGAATTATTGGCAAACTGAGTGTTTGTGAGACGTAAGAAAATCTCATCACTTGTGCTAGCACACAAGGAGATTTTTGGCAGCCAACACATAGCTCTTGATCAAGTCATTCGGTGTGGATACACTTAGAGGTTGTGCACCTTGTACAACTTGTGGATCAAAAGTTAAGATCATCCTAATCACTTCAAGAGGTAATGTTGTATTTATAAGATTAATAGAAAATATTGGTTCATAAACAACGATTTTTTTAAAATTTTGCTGTGCCCGATATAATCAAAATCCCTACAATAGCATGTTAAGTAAATATATGTGGAATTGAGAAATCATGGAATTAACTATGAAATTATTATTTTAAATAATTTATAAATTTATGATTTTTCAACTCGGAATCGTGTCGAGGATATACTGACACCTTCGCATCCTAGATGAAATGACGAACCACATCCTTGAGCTTTATGAGCGAACCACATATTCTTCGGGTTCTAGATTAAAGTGTTTAATTGTTTATGTGTGTATTTGAATTGTGCTTAATCTGTGACTTTATTTGTGTTTGATAAAGGCTAATAAAGTGAATTTTTGTGGGAAATGGTTTTTACTTCCGAAATAGAATCTGGGTGCACTTCGGATAATCTAATATGTGATTTGAATTGATTGAGTACTCATTCTTGGTGGGATAGATATGTACGGAGAATATATTTGTTATGCAGGCACAAAAATTACCAAGTGAGAGGATATATGTTATGCGAGGGTGAGTTACTCTAATTGGCCCTTTGTGTGTTTTCAGTGATTTGAATATTTGATTACTTTGTTCTATAATGTATTACATGAAAGGTGTTTGATTAATTTTACGTTTTTATATTTACGTACGTGTGAAATGTTAATTATCTTAGAAATTCATATGATTTTGAAACTTGATCTATGTATTTTATTTATACTTTGGTTGATGCTAGTACTCTTAGGATATATTTTTTGCTCACTGAGTCTTTATGACTCACTCTCCTTTTATTTTTTATTTTTTTAGTATTAGGAAACTAGTGTTCATTGCCTAGAGATTCATGACTTGCCGACAATATTGCGGCAAGGTATACTTCTGAAATGACACACTTGAAGCCAAAGGATGAAGTTTGTAGTCACAATAGGCTTTAAGTTATTATGTTATGTTTTGTATAGTAGTTTAACTGTTGTTGTGAATGAGATGATAGGAGTTGAGCTCTTCTGTGTATACTACTATTGTTGTTGTGACAGGTTGAGTGTAACAAGCTTATACATATATGTATTATTGGGCATGTTCCATTTTATAGATACCAAAATTTTCAATTAAAATGTTATCGGTTTGCTAAACAAGTCTATGTCTTTAATTTAATTCATCAAAACTTTTTTTTATAACTATCGGTGTTTAGGAGTCATATGTGTTCAGTTGTTGTAAAGTCAGAATTATGGGAGTTTGGTTGTTCATTCCTCTAGCCAATCATGTCTTAGCATGAAGGTGTGACAAGTTTGGAAATGAAGGGTGTATATATTGTAACTATAGGAGTAGTTGGATATTGAATCTTGAAAATGAGAATATGTTGATATTAGAATGGTTTAATTCAAGCTTTGACGAAAATTAGGTAGTTAGTTTACTTTAAATTCAAGTTAAAATATGAACAGAATGGAAAATTATAGATTTATGTTGAATTCTTGGTGTAGGTATATATACAATATACACACATCAATGAAATAACCTATACCCTTAAAATGTTTGTAACAATGTCCAAAAGGGTTTACTTTTAAAAGGATGTATAGAATTAATTATGCCCTCTAGGTGTATGATAAAATGTCTAAGAGAAGTTTAATTGTAATATATATAGAAATTGATCTACACAAACTTTGTTAGCTAAATTGTTAAGCAAGAAATTATAACCATAGAATTTTTAAACTAAGCAATACTTGGATTTATGATTTTCAGCTTTGGATTGTGTCTTGAATATACCAACACCCTCAAATTCTAGATGAAATGAAGAATTAAATCCATAAACCTTGTTAGTGGAAAACGTATTCTTTGGTTACTAGATTAATGTGTTTAATTACTTATGTGTATTTGAATGAATATGTTTATATAGAGGTAAACAAGAATGTGTAGCGTTATAATTGAGTTACTTGAATTATGTTTGACATGTGACTTTGTTTGTGCTTGATAAAGGCCAATAAAACTAATTTTTATCTGAAATGATTTGTACATACTAAATAGAATTCGAGTTCACCTAGGATAATTTGATTTGATCATTTGATATGTGATTAAAAATATTCGAGTAACTTAGCCCCGAGGATGGATATGTGAGGAGTATATTCTTGTTGTGCAGGAGTAAAAATGCCCCGGGGAAGATATGTAATTGGTGTGCCGGTGCTAAGTTACTTCGATTGGCCCTTTTGGTTGCCTTATTTGATTTGGGTGAATATTGAATTGTATTTGTTTATTTTATTATGTTATATACATTTACATACATATGAAATTAAATTATTTTGTAATTCATGTTATTCTTAAACTATTTGATCTATGTATTATATATATATATATATATATATTGATTGATGCTAGCACGTTTTTTGTTCACTGAGTCCTTATGACTCACCCTTCGTTGTTGTTGCTTTTTTTTAATATTAGGAGCTCAGCTACACCACCGATAGATTTATGACTTGCCAATTGTATCTTGGCAATGTATATATAGATGAGATTGCATACTTGAAGCCAAAGGGATAGAGTTTGTAGTCACATTAGGCTTTGGGTTGTCATGTTTTGTTTTGTTTTTTTTTTTTTTTTTTGTGTAATAGTCTAATTGCTATTGTTTATAGTATAAATAGAGAAGAGACTCTCTGTGTATATTATTGCCATTATTGACTGTTGTTGATTAGTTGAGTGTAACCAGAGTATATATGTTTTTATTATTGGGCATGTTCCACTTTATGAGGAACATCTGCTGAATTTTTTTAGTTGAAGTGTTATGTATTTTAGTCAAGTAAGTCTTTGCATATAATTTTGTTCGATAAAGCTTTCCTTATGAGTTATAGTTGGTCAAGTGTCATATGTGTTTCTGGATTTGCAATCAGGGTTACAGAGGTTTAGTTACCTATTCCTCCGGCCAGTTATGCCTTCTTATGAGGGTGGAACAAGTTGGTATTAGAGCTTGGGTTTAGAGGTCTATGACTGTAAATGTAGGACATTGTTACATTATTTATGTACATTACGTAGGGCATATGTGAACTTAGCGATACATCCTAATTCATCCTGAAAATTCAAGTTGTGATTTCCTAATGCACTGTCCTTTACTTTAAATAACAAATGTTTATTGAAATAGTTTATGTTTGTTTTAGATATGATGAGATGCAATGTCTGTATTGCAAGCCGTGAAAGGCAGTAGGATGTTGGCTCCAACCAGCGATCTACTAGTCCTCAGGTACTAATAGCTAAAGATAAAGGTTGTCGAGGATGTGGTAGAGGTAGAGGTACAGGTAAAGGTAGAGCTGTTGAACTAGCTCAAATAGTAGCCCCTGTCCCAACCTAGAGCAGTTTATACAGGGACTAGACATAATTCAAAGGATAGTAGATGATTTAGTTCGGATTCTGGCCCAACAACATTAGGCTTAACCATAGTCTCCTGTAGCTCCACCTGTTCAGCCTCAATAAGAGGCAAATCCTCCCGTTCTAGTTTAGCAGGATCGAGGAGTATTTATGGCCTTGCATAACTTTAGGAAGATGCAGACACCAAGGTTCTCGGGTGTGAACCTTACTCAGGACCCTTATGCTTTCTTGGAGGAATCTAACAGACTATGTGTAGCTTTAGGGTGTGATCCAGTTTAGGCTGTTGAGTTAGTCAGTTATCAACTGCATGATGTGGCATACGAGTGGCATAAGATGTTCATACAGAAGTGGACAAAACCCATCCTGGTTGCGTGGCTAGAGTTTAACATGGATTTCACTGACTGTTTCTTACCTGAGAGTGTGCGAGATAACCATGCCAGCAGTTAGTTCAAACCGAGGGTGTGACAATAGCGGAGCCAGTTTACCAGACTATCTATGTGAGTAAAGAGCTTTGTCAATGTCTTGAGAGATTCTTTATTCAGGTCAGTGTTGGTGATGGACACTACTACTTATACTCAGGCTATTGATGCTACATATCGATTGGAGACTAAAATTTTCGAAAGACAATCAGAGTTTGAAAGCCACAAGAAGGTGAGATAGGAAGGTCCTTCTACTTCCAGCGCTAGTGGTTATCGTAGACTTAGGGGTGAATCTACCTCCAGGCGTGGTTCTTTCCAATGAGATTTTAAGGCAAGCAGAGGCTAGATGAGGCGGAGTTATGGAGGTCAGTCACTGGTGATGTCATCGAGTGGCCCCCAAGCATTTAAAGTCTAAGTATAACCTACCTATGGTATCAGACACTCAGGAGAGTGCAAACAAGAGTCTGGTGCTTGTTTTAATTGTGGTGCTATGGATTATCACATCAAGGATTATCCTTTAATGAGTGGGCAATCTACTTTAACCAAGAAGTTTCTTTCAACTCAAGGTAGATCTCAATTACTTGCTATACCTGTTCAATATTAAGAGGTCATGGCACCTTTGCTAGGCATTCATCATCTGTAAGCAAGGGTCAAACCTATGTGTATTCTCTAACAACACAGGATGCTCAGGCTTCTAATGCCATGGTATCAGGTAGATTATTTATCTGTTTAGTTGGTGCTAAAGTATTGTTTAATCCTGGAGTTACTCATTCTTTTATATCTCCATATTTTATCACTTATGTTAAGAGGGCATCTAAGCCTCTCGAGATTCCTTTAGCAGTTTTGACTCTAGTGGGGGAAATTATTTTGGCAAATTGGTATATTCCTTCTTATGAGGTCGTAATGGGTAAGATGTATGTTTTGCGGACTTGATCATACTGGACATGTTGAAGTATAATGTGATTCTAGGCATGGATTGGTTATCTAGCCATCATGCTATAGTGAATTATTGTGATAAAAATGTCAAGTATATTCTTGAGAAGCCAATTTTTATTTTTCAAAGAGATTAAAGTAAAGTTCCTTGTAATTTAATTATAGTTATTCATGCTAGATGGTTTATTAGGAAGCATTAGCTTATTTAGCTTATGTCAAGGATACTCAGTTGGAGTGTCGTCCTTTATAGCATATTCCTGTGGTGAAGGAATTCCCAGACATGTTTCTGGAAGAGCTCCATGGACTTCCTCTTGAACGGGAGATAAAGTTTGCTATTGAGTTGTTACCTGGTACTCAACTGATCTCTATACCCCTATATTGAATGGCAACCATTAAGTTGAGTAAGTTAAAAGTGCAGTTGCAAAATTTACTAGATAAAGGATTTATTCATCCCAGTCCTTTTTGTTAAAAAGAAGGATGACTCGTTCAGACTATAAATTGACTATTGATAGTTGAATAAAGTCACAGTGAAGAACAAGTGTCCCTTCCCTAGGATTGATGATTTATTTGATCACCTGCAAGGAGCTCAATATTTTTCTAAGATTAATCTTTGTTCGAGATATCACCAACTCAGGATTAAGAAAAAAGACATTTCGAAGACTGCTTTCCTAACCCGGTATGGATATTATGAGTTTTTAGTTGTATTTTAGACTTACTAATGCTCCTGTAGCAGTCATAAATCTAATGAACAGGGTGTTCAAGCCTTTCTTGGACCAATTTTTCATTGTTTTTATTGATTATATTTTGGTGTATTCTTAGTGTGAGTAGGAGCATGAAAAACATCTTCACATTGTTTTGCAAAAACTTAAGGAAAACAAGCTCTATGCTAAATTCTCTAAGTGTGAATTCTGATTGAATCAAGTGACTTTCCTCTAGCATGTGATTTCTGAAGAAGGAATTCGGGTAGATCCTAAAAAAATTGAAGTTGTTCAAAGCTAGCCTTGTCTAGCTAACGAGTCTGAAATTCGAAGTTTTATAGGTTTAGCTAGGTATTACAGGAGATTTGTTGAGAACTTTTCTCGTATTGCTGCTCTTCTAACTCGGTTGATTCACAAATAAGTTAAGTTTGTTTGGTCTGAGGCTTGTGAGGAAAGTTTTCAAAAGTTAAAGATTTGTCTGACTTCAGCTCCTTCTCTAACACCCCCCTCATGTACTGGTAAGTATACAGTTTTTTTGTGATGTTTCTCGTTTCGGACTTGGATGTGTTTTGGTATATGCCTCAAGACAGTTGAAAAAGGCATGAGATGAATTATCCTGCCCATGATCTTGAAATGGCAGCAATAATCTTTGCATTTAAGATTTAGAAGCATTACTTGTATGGTGAAACTTGTGAGATTTTCACGAACCAAAAAAGCCTTAAATACATATTTGATTAGAAAGATTTGAATTTGAGACAGTGTAGGTGGATTGAGTTGTTAGAAGACTATGATTGCTAGATTTCTTATCATCCAAGTAAAGCAAATGTGGTTATGGATGCTTTGAGTAGGAAGTTAATAGGTAGCTTATCCCATTTGATAGTTGTTCCCAGTTGGGTTGTGAAAGACGTGCATAGGTCTATGGCTAATGGGGTTAGATTTAAAGTATCTCCTCTAGGAATATTATTAGCTCACATTCAGGTGAAATCCACTTTGATTGAAGTGGTAAAAGCAGCACAAACAATTGATTTTGAGGTGTGTTCTAGAAAAGCTAAATGTAATCAGACTATTATTGGTGATTTCAAAGTGGATAATGAAGGAGTGTTGAGGTATCATGATCGTATAGTTGTGCCATTTGATCCTAAGTTGAGAAAAAAATTCTTGAAGCAGCTTAATATTCATCCTATGTATTGTATCCTGGTTCTTGTAAGATGTATCAAGATTTGAAGAAATTTTGTTAGTGAGATGGTATAAAGAAAGATGTGGCAGATTTTGTTTCCAGGTGTTTAGTATGTCAACAGGTGAAGGCTGAACATTAGAAACCTGCAGGAACATTACAAAGGTTAGACATTCCGAGTAGAAATGGAAAAAAGTTACTATAGACTTTGTGACTGCACTTCCTAAAACACTTAGGGGTTTTGATTCGATTTAGGTTACTGTGGATCGATTGACTAAGTCGACATATTTTCTTTTGGTGAAGACCACATACTCAGTACATCAGTATGTTAAGTTGTATTTAAATAAGATTGTTTCATTACATGGAGTACTAGTTTCTATTATTTCCGATAGTGGTACTCAGTTTTACAGCAGCATTCTAGAAGTCTTTTCAAGATGCTCTCGATACTCAATTATTATTTAGTATAGCTTTCCATCCACAAATTTATGGCCAGTCCAAGAGAACTATACAGACCTTAGAGGATATATTATGAGCTTGTGTTACAAACCTTATGGAGTTTGCCTATAACAACAATTATCACAGTAGCATTTAGATAGCAACATTTAAGGCTTTGTATAGGAGAAGTGTAGATCTCTAGTTGTATGGTTTAAAATAGGTGAGCATCAGTTGTTAGGACTAGAATTAGTCTAGGATGCAATGGAAAAGGTGCAAGTAATTCATGATACGTTGCGAACAGCTTAGAGTAGACAAAAGTCATATGCCAATAATCGTTAGAGAGAGAGTTGGAGTTCAAAGTAGGTTATCTATATTTTTGAAAGTTTCACCTTCTAAGGGTACTATGAGGTTTGGTAAGAAAGGAAAGCTGAGTCTAAGGTTTATTGAACTTTTTCAAATCCTGGATAAGGTGGGAACTATAGCTTACGAGTCAGCATTACCCCTAGATTTGGATAGGAGACATCCGGTTTTTCATGTATCTATGCTTCGAAAGCATTTGTCAGATGAACCTCATGTTCAACAGATTCAAGTGGTGAAAGTAGATAAGAATCTGAGCAACCAGTGGCAATCATTGATAGACAAGTTCGTAAACTTCGATCAAACATTATTGCTTTGGTAAAAGTTGTATGGCAACATCATGAGGAACAAGAAGCCACTTGGGAATCAGAATATGCGATGAAAAAAAGATATCCATATCTTTTTGAATGATTCAGGTAAACGATACATTGTAACTTTTCACCCCATTATTGGTTGACTTGGAACTTGAAATTAATTTGTGTAATTTTCATTGATAAGTGAAACAAGTAGGTAAATAAAAATAAACTAGAAGGTTAATTATACACCACATATTTAAAAATAAGACTTTGACCATAAATTTTTTTATTTTATTTTATTTTTTTCTTTCTTTTAATCTATTTCCTTTTTGCACCGCCTTACTTCCTTCCCTTTATTTTCTCTGCCTGTGCCTTGTTCTTGCTTTATCCTTTGTTTTACTCTTTGTTTGGCCATGAACTCTCACCTTCTTGCAACCAAGTTCATCAATTTTGTGAGCCTCCTTCATCCTCCTTATTTGCTTGGGAGCTTTGTTTTTGGAGGAGTTTGGGTGCTGAACTTCAGCTTAGTTAGCAGCAACCAACAATAACTTGCTACTATCCTCTGTTTTCTCCCCTGCCCTTGGTTCCATTCTTCCTCCAACTCCCTATCTTGGCCATAGGAGCAGCCGTGGATAGGGAGCTGACTATGTAGAGGCAATAGCCTTGTTGCCCTCTTCATCTCCACTATAAAGCTTAATAGTAGTTGCTCCGACCTTGAGCTATTCCTTTCAACTGAATTGGTTGCTGAATTTGTGAAGCTTCCTAACTTGGGTGGAGCAGATAGCAAGATTTCCTTATGGCAGCTGTCCTTCTTAGTGTTGTGTTGTTGTGGTAGTCTCTAACTTATAATTGTATTTCTTTTGATATTCTTAGTAGATTGATGACTTAGGCTTAGGAAGTAAAGAAATGGTGGATAAAAGTTTAGAAGTGAAGGGTATATATATTGTGACTATATAACTACTGGGAAATTGAATCTTGAAAATGAGAATATGTTAATATTGGAATGGTTTAATTCAAACTTTGATAAAAATTAGGAAGTTAGTTTAATTTAAATTCAAGTTAGAATATGAATAAAATGGAAACTTATTGATTATGTTGAATTCTTGGTGTATGCATATAAATAGGTATACACACCTCAATGAAAATAACCTATACCCTTAAAATGTTTGTGACATTGCCAAAAAGGGTTTACTTTTAAAGGGATATGTGGAATTAATTATGCCCTCTAGGTATATGATAAAATTTCTAAGAGAAGTTTAATTGAAATATATATAGGAATCAATCTACATAGGTTTTGTTAGCTAAATAGATAAGTAGAAAATTATAACCAAAGAATTTATAAACTAAGCAATACTTAAATTTATGATTTTCAGCGCCAGATCGTGTTGTGGATACACCACCACCCTCGAATTCTAGACGGAATGACGATCCAAATTCGTAAACCTTATGAGTGGATAACATATTCTTTGGTTGCTAGATTAATGTGTTTAATTGTTTATGTATATTTGAATGAATATGTTTATATAGAGGTAAAGAAGAATGTGTAATGCTATATAATTGAGTTACTTAAATTATGCTTGACATGTGACTTTCTTTGTGTTTGATAAGGTTTAATAAAATTTTAATTTTTATCCGAAATGATTTTTACATACAAAATAAAATTGGGGTGCACCTAGAATAATTTGATTTGATTATTTGATATGTGATTAAAAATATTAGAGTAACTTAGTCTCGAGGAATGTGAGAGGTATATTCTTGGTGTAAGAGAACAAAAATGCCCTAGGGAGGATATGTAATTGGTGTGCTGGTGTTGAGTTACTTTGATTGGCCCTTTTGGTTGCTTTGTTTGATTTGGGTGAATATTGAATTGTATTTGTTTATTTTATTATGTTATATACATTTACATATGTGTGAAATTGAATTATTTTGCAATTTGTGCTATTTGATCTATGTGTTTTATATATATGTATTGATTGATGCTAGTAAATTTTAGATATGTTTTTCGTTCATTGAGTCATTATGACTCATCCCTTGTTGTTGTTGTTGTTTTTTTTTTGTTTTTTTTAGTATTAGGAGCTCAGCATACACCACTAACAGATTTGTGATTTGTCGATTATATTGTAGCAAGGTATATAGATGAGATCGCATACTTGAAGCCAAAAGGATGAAGTTTACAGTTAGATTAGGCTTTAGGTTGTCATGTTTTGTTTTGCATAATAGTCTAATTGCTATTGTTTATGGTATAAATAGAGCGAAGCTCCTCTGTGCATATTGTTGATGTGATTGACTGTTGTTGACTAGTTGAGTGTAACCAAAGTATATATGTTTGTATTATCGAGAACGTTTCACTTTTCAAGGAACCTCTGCCAAATTTTTTTTAGTTAAAGTATTATGTAGTTTAGTCAAATAAGTATTTGCATATAATTTTGTTTGATAAAGCTTTCCTTTTGAGTTATAGTTGGTCAAGTTTCATTTGTGTTTCTTGATTTGAAATTAGGTTACAGAGGTTTGGTTATCCATTCCTCTGGCTAGTCATACCTTCGTATGAGGGTGTGACATTCCTAGACATCGTTTTGATATCCAATTGATTGTGTTGAGGATCAATTTGGACTAAATTCATGAAAGAATTCAATTCATTTTATTTCAATTGAATTAAGTTAATTTCAATTTAAATTATTTTTTCATGTATGGAACAAATCATAAAATTAATAGAATCTAAATAAATTAAATTGAATTTTCTTGTTTGAAATGCAATTACAATTAATAGAATTCAATGCAATTTAATATTTTTCACAACATTATCATTGCACCCATAAAAATGTACTTTCCTTTTTCAAAAGGCAACTTGAATAACTCATTTTGAAGGAGCCTAAATGAAAGATATTGATCCGACCATGATATGGGAAACATAATTGAAAGGTAGGGGAGGGGAGGGGGAGAAGAAAGGATAGGAGAAATGACAAGAGAGAGAAACGCATGGATTTTAAGTGCAAGATAAAGGCGGGGGAAAGAGAAAATCAAGGGTAAATTCCTTACAAATCATAACAATTTTGACTAGAATTCAAAATAAAATAATAAAAAATAAAAATTAGAATGAGTTGAATTGAATTCTTATATATAATAATTTTCAAACATAAGATTTTAATTAGAATTTTTGTAAAATGAATTACATTCCACCAAATTAGTGTTTCCAAACACACCCTCAAAAAACTACTTTCCACCTCCAAATTAATGTCCTTCCCTTTACTGAAGAAGTAACCATTGATATAGCTATGAATATAACATTTATCTCCAACTACTCCTATTATATATCTATAGTATATAATAAAATTGATCCTGAAGGATTATAGGCTACCACATCAGCTTTTAAAATGCTAACACATTAGCTTTTGTTATTTTTGAAAATGTTGATTTTTTTATGGGAGGTATTTGGGGAGGTGATTTTGTTGGAATTAATTTTTTAAATTAATTATAGTAATTAATGAAAATTAATTATGAAAGAGAAAAAAAGAAGAGATACTTTAGTATATGGTTAAAGATCATTTATTCCTCCTTACTTTTCTCCATTTTCATAGTTTAGTATTTCAATTTATTAGCATAGTTAAGAAAAAACTAACACCTTTTCTTATTCACACGTTCTCGTCTTCCTTTACTTAGCTTAACTGACTTTTTCCATTATTGACTATTTGCATGTCTTCATGAATTCAATGGAAATTGAAAGGTTTTAAATATGATAATTAGAGAAGAAGGAGTTGAACTATAAATACCTTGGCTAGCCTCTCTCTTGACCATCCTCTATCTTTTTGTGGATATGTTTTAGATTTTCTTTAACTCCAATAATCGCTTTCATGAGATTACTAATTTGATTAATGGTGATGTTTCCAAATAATTTGATATTGAAGAAGAACGAACTTCAATGCCTTGAAGCGGCTAAAAAAAATAATATTGTTTGATAGGATTATTATTATTCAGGAGAAGATTTTTGTCATTCATCCACATACTTCTCAATTTTTCGGTTGATGATTTCAATTATTTTTTCATTGTTAAAGATGTCTATATTGATGAGCTAGATAGCTAAATTTAAATTATATTATCATTGGCTCCATAAAATAATTTGTACCAAGATATGGAATTGGAGTAGTATTATAATTCCTCTCCAACTATTGGAAGAGGAAACTATGGAAGGTATTTGGGGAGTTGATAGAATGTAAGTGAGTTCTTTTTGCATTAATTTTTTAAATTAATTACAATAGTTAATAAAAATTAATTATGAAAGAGGGAAAAAAAAAAGGAGATATTTAGTAAAGTGTTAAAGATAATCTTTTCATTCTTTTTTTTTTTTCCATTTTTATAGTTTAATATTCCAATTTATTAGTATAGTAATTATTATTGTCCGATGTGATTATTTTTATTCGAGAGAAGATTTCAGTTATTTGTCCATATACTTCTCAATTTTCCAATTGGTGATTTCAAATATTTTATCATCCATTGAATGACATATTGATGAGCTGGATAGCTAAATTTAGACTCAATTGTCATTGGCTCCATGAAAAAATTTGTACTTGGAAGATGGAGTTAGAGTAGTCTTCCAATTACACTACCACAAACAGGAGAGAAAATTATGAGTTATTTAGGGAGGTGATATAATATGAGTGGGTTATTTTTGCTGTAATTTTTTAAATTAATTATGGTAATTAATAAAAATTAATCATGAAAGAGAAAAAAAAAAAAAAAAAAAAAAGAAGAAATACTTTAGTAAAGGGTTAAAGATCATTTATTCCTTCTTATTTTTCTCCATTTTTATAGTTTATTATTCCAATTTATTAGCATAGTAATTATCACAATGTAATATTACACCAAGGTTTCAACTAAATTTTACTCTATCAAATTACGTTATATTGACTATTTATTTTCAAAATAAAAATAAAAATAAAAAAATTATTATTCACATATTATAAGAAACACCAATGAAAAAAATAATTTCTTTTAATATTTATAATCTAATCAAACAAACACATATTGAATTAATTAAAAATATATATTTATCAAATAATAAATCAATAATGTGGGTTATAATATTATATTCTCAAAAATTGAATAAAATATATATAAATTAAAAATATTAAAATATAAATTAATTAACATAAGACATACCGTGCATCGCACGGAACGAATTTAACGAATTTATCTAGTATATATTTATTTATGTGCCTTGTTGTTGATGGGGTTTGAACTTTCAACTCTCAAATGAAATAGTAATACAATTAATAACACATTGCCAAGTCAATTATTTAGTACATTAACTCATGAAAAAAAGTTGGCATCTACTAAATATCTTTAATTATTGTTTTAATACCTAAAAATTGATTCAGTTTTTAATTTAATCTTTTAGGAATGTTTCCAGTTAATTTAATATCCTCTAAAACAAAAAAATAACTTTCGATTAATCTCTCTTCTCAATACTTTAATAGCCATTCATATAGAAGTTATTTTATAAAGAAGAAATAACTTTTCATTTGAACAAAAGTAATAGACTTTTGATTGAGTCAGATTAGTTTAAAAACTTATGAAAATTCCTAATAATTTATAATATATGCTTCATTCATAAAATTATGACATTAATCTGAATAATATCCAACAATATATACTAATCATTATAAGGAGTTGCAACGACCCTCAGGCTGTTTTTCCTCGAAACTGTTGTTCCAAATAATTCAGTCATATCCACATCCTCTGGTGCCATCCCATCTGGGAGTTGCCAATTGAAGTGGTAGAGTAGCTTAACAAGAGGAAGCTCAACATTAGCCATACCATATGTTATGCCAGGACACATTCTCTTTCCAGCCCCAAAAGGAAGTAATTCAAAGTTATTTCCCTTGTATTCAATGTCACTGTTTATGAATCTTTCTGGTTCATAACTCTCAGCATTATGCCAAAGTTCTGGATCTCTTCCAATTGCCCATGCATTTACTAGCACTTGGGTTTTGGATGGTATTTCATAACCATCAATGTCACATGTTTCCATGGCTTCTCTTGGTAACAAGAAAGGAGCAGGAATGTGTAACCTGAAGGTTTCTTTGAGCACTAATTTCAGATAACTGAGTTTCTCTATATCACTCTCTTCTATTTCTTTCTTTCCTTTGAAAACTTGCCTTATCTCAGCTTGTAGTTTCTTCAACACTCTTGGGTTTCTTAGTAGTTCTGCCATAGTCCAGTCTACTGTAACAGATGATGTATCAGTTCCTGCCGCGAACACGTCCTGGAAAAACGTTCAAAATTAATATATTTTTTTTGATATATGATGAGATTGATGACAACATGACATATATATGCATATAGTTATGAATGGTGATTTTTGTATACTCACATAAAGGACAGCTTTCATGCTTTCAGTTGTGATTGGGATGTCTAGGGTACCACTTTCCTGGAGTCTTAGAAGAATATCAACCAAATCTTCATCTTGCTCCTTTTGAATCTTGCCTTCTTCTGCTCTCCGCCTCCGGTTTTCTTTGTGTTCATTGATGACAGTGTCTAGTATCTTGCTAGACCTCTGTCGAATATCCACCAGTTTTTCTTTCAACCCCGTAACAGAGTGAATAAGTTCCACTGAAGGGAACAAATCAGCCAAATCAAATCCTCCAGACAATTCAAACAGTTTGTTGCCAAGTTCTATAAATTCATCTTGATCTTTAAATTGAGCACCTAATGCTGCCCTGCATGTTATGGAACTTACTGTATGGAAAATCTCTTTGGTGATATTGATTGGTGATCCTGCCGATGATCTTATCGATTCAATGAGGTTATTAACCATATCATATCTAATAAAAGAGAAATACTGAACCCTTTTTGCAGTTAAGAGCTCCATCATTAAAGCTTTGCGCATTTCCCTCCAATAATCATTAGTGGGAGTCATGGCAATGCCTTGCCAACCATAAGTTAAAATATCAGAAGCAAGCAATAGTGGTCGTGTTCCAAAAATGACATCTTGTGTTCTCAACACCTCCTTCGCGGTCGCAGGGGACGATACAACTACTGTTGAAATTTCACCCAGCTGTAGGTGCATTATAGGTCCATATTTCCTTGCAAGCTCACTAAGAGCACGGTGTGGTAGTGAGCCTGCTAAATTGTGCAGGTTTCCTATGAATGGTAGCTTCCATGGTCCAGGAAGTAGTTTTTGACCTGTTTTCCGGGGTATGGATGCTTTCAAATCCTTAAATCACAAAAAAAAAAAAAAATGAGAAAAGAGTAAGAAGGAGGATCTGCAATATTCTTAAATATGACAAGAAGAAATCAAGGTGAGGCTAAAGTTACTGCGAGTTTGTTTCAAGAAGTACTCTTCCGTACCATGTTATCAGAAACAAGTCTGGCTGGACATTGTCCTCCATTAGGTGAGACTGAAATTCCATTAACATCTTCCATGGATTCTTTCTGCATGCATTTTCCGGAAAGTCAGAATATTACATCCAATCCATGATATATATTTTAGACTTGACTAGTTAGCACAGAGAAGTTGAGCACCTTAAGAGCTGTTTTAACATTGTCATCCTCCACAGACGCATGCCGCTTTAACACAGGACAATCTACAAAATAATACCCACATACATAAAGATTGTTACATTCTTCAATTCTTCAAAACCTGAAATAAAGTTACATAAGATTTATATTAATTACCTTGAGTTTCTGCTTTGCATCTTAGGCGAAGGTCATAGTTCACAGGGTTGTCTTTAGCCTCAGATTTTCTAACACCTATACAAGATGACAATCAATAAATCACGTTCAAGCTCACACCCTCGAAGGAATGTTAGTATAATGAATGTTCAATGTTATATTTATACAGAAAAACTTACCAGTACAAGGTTTAGAGCAGTGATGGAGGGGTAAAGAGAAAGGAGGTGTACCAGAAGAAAGACAAGAAGGATTAATGGAGAAAAGTTGTGAAGACATGTTGGGAAAATTACAGGTTATAGCTTCAGCTGGTTAAGCTTCTTATTTTGTGGGTGATGGTATTTTAGATGCATGGACATAGCACTTAAATGGAGGGCATAAGAGATTTGGAGGGAAGCAAAAGGAGAACATTCAATTTTACAAAATAAGTCTGACTTTGAATACGTTTTCCTTGAGCCTACGTCAGCTCCCAGAAATATAAATACTGACAAAGTTTTAGGAAGTGACATGGCGGCAGGACAAACTTTTCCAAAGGAATGGTAAGAGATTAAGACAGACATTATTGACAAAGAATTACATATTTAGTGCCAAAAACTTTTAACTCTATTATCACATGGTTGTTGGATGTAATATGTGAAGACACTTCGGGAAAAGGAGTAATGTACGGTGATAAATTATCGTCTCGGATAAATTTGTTGTAAATACTTCGTCTAGGATATTACATATTTATTAACGACAATAAGAATTTTATGAATAATAAAAAAATTATTATCTATGTCGGGCATAAATAGAAAACATCAAATATGGTGGTTTTGGAACAAATTTTAAATGTGACACATCCTTCCAACTTAACAAAAGATAATTCATATGAATTTTATCATTTTTCTGCCAAAGATTTTCTTGTTGGTTGATGATTCCATGACTGTCAGATTTGCTGTCATTTAACTTTAGGGGGCTAAATTATGCTTCCTAAGACAGCTCTGCAAAAAGAAGAAATCATTTTACTTCAGGTACCCTAGTTTTTCCTTGTCCTTTCGCAATCTTTTATCTTTTATTTTGCAAGAATAAATCAATGTGTTATTTTCAATCAAATAAAAAGAGAGAGAGTTTTGTGACATATACCAAACTGTACCTATATGTGGTATTTTCTTATGTCTTTATACGCTCATTGTAAAGACTAAAAACTTTGACCCATGGTGACGGTCCCCCCATCCTAGGTCCCTCCTTGAAACACGGGAGATCCAAGACAAAGAGCGTGAACAAAACCAACTTTGCTATGGACTATAACTAACATATATGACCATTCCAGATTTGTCAATATGAAGAAAAAGTATGCCCTATCGTTAATAATGTAAAGCAAAGCCAGGATAGTGTTCTAATTTCACGAGTTTTATTCAAACTTAATGATTGAAAATTAAAATATAAATTACATCTAATTAAGAGTCCACATATACAGGAGAACTCCACTAAATTCAAATCAATTTTTTTGATTATTCAACTTCTTATGTAATTTATTTGCAAGATAAGGGTTAGGGTTGGGGGTTAAAGGATTAGAGAGTTAGTGTCATGATCTAAATCGAGGTCATGATCGGCGGGCGAATTGATTAGGGTGAATATAGGTCCACCATGACCTAAGCAAGCTTACAAAAGTTCTCGAAAACAAAACAAAACTACAATAATCTATTTAAAACTCGGACAATGAAAAGGTTGTAAATTAACCTGATAGAATAACAACATAATACATAAATAGTCATCCGTGACAGAAAACACATATCTAAACAAAAACAAATCCCAGAATAAAGTTGCAATGGAGTCTAATTTATAAATATATAGATATAAACATCTAGATACAAAGTGATACAAGTACAACTAGGCCCAAGTCGAAACAAAGGTTGGGAAATATACCAAAAGAAACTCCACAATGACACCTTCTCCCCATCCAAAACTCACAATCTAAGATCAGCAATCTAAAAACAAAACATCAAACTAATAAGGGTGGGTCACAAAGAGTCCGTGAGTAGACAATACATAATATAGCAGATGGGAACCAAGCCAAAGCAAGAATATTTAATCAGTTTACAGAAGACACAATGACATTTGAAAACGTAAAAAACAAACCATTATCAACAACACCTTGGTGAAATAGTTATAACAGAAATCTTAAAACAATGTAAATAAGCCATTTGTCACAACCATTTTATGAAAATATCTTGTAGGCATTATGCATTGTCAGAACTATCAAATTGAAATACCTACAGGGTATAACGAGTCAGTACCAAACCTTCGCTAACTAGAGTGTCAAATCTGTAAATTCCAATACAAATCGTTAAACCCGTAGGTTACAGTAAGTCAATGCCAAACCCTTACTAACTAGAGTATCAAACAAATTATCATATATGTTGACCCACAAATGAGGTTAGGACATCCCTCCCTAACTAGGTACCATTTCCAAAATACTATGTGCACATAGTTTAACTATACCTTGTTAGCTAAGATGTTCTAACAAGTGCCATTTCATAAAGCAACCAAACGAAAAATAAAATACTTGAATAATAAAGTAATGCCAAGATGAAAATTAAGAAAATCAATGGAAGCGTCTCCAACATCATTATCCAAATAACAACTTTTCTATACTTACTTTGCAAATCAAATAAGTCTATCAAATCCAAAATCATATATAGGTGTACGCCAATAGTCAAAATAACATAAATAAACTTTCTTTCCAAGTGGTAATATTTATTTCAAATCTATTTAAATCATATGTCTTATGTCACTTATTAAATAAAAGATGATAAAATATTTAAGTACTTGTCCTCGATGACTATGTTCAAGAATGCAAAGTAACTAATAATGATATTCATGTACGCATAAGTGATTCAAAAATGGATTTTAAAAATGTTTCATGGTTCAAATGTACTTTCAAAATCATTTACTTAACTATCATAAGTCCAGTTTAAGTAAAACATATTTATACATGAAGTAGTTTTCGAATTAAATAGTAATGATACATGTAATGAGTACAATGAAAATATTATACTAGAAACTATTCACTGACAATACAAAATAATGATAACTGTTATTGAGAGTCGAACTCAAGACCTCAGGCTTACTGAAGGGATCTTCAAACCAATTGAAGTGCTGAGAAAAAACTATAAGATGAATATAACAAGAACCCAGACTCCATTTGCAAATTCATGTTCAAACATCATAGCTTCTCTGAAAAAAGAATCGATATATTTCTTGCCTGTGTTCAATACGACATTTGCACGTAGGAAAAGAAAATCCTACATGAGATTTCCTTCTAATTAACAACTCACATAATCTTGAAGTTAAAAGTTGCAACTGTAATCAAGATCTTCACAGTTTACAATAGAGTTGTTCTACGCCAGAAAGAATGCCATAATGCATCTTCTTTATACTATTATGCACACATATCTAAGGGGCATCCAAAGCAAATAGATTTCTTCCATATCAAATTAGTATTCATCATTTGAACTCGAAT
The DNA here is from genome assembly GCA_029379385.1 of Quillaja saponaria. Taxonomy (NCBI): domain Eukaryota; kingdom Viridiplantae; phylum Streptophyta; class Magnoliopsida; order Fabales; family Quillajaceae; genus Quillaja; species Quillaja saponaria. Next base: position 25,493 of record JARAOO010000054.1, read on the forward strand.
GTCTATGCGCTGGAGCAAGTTACACACCTTGTCAAGTAAAGGTAAGCACCTAATACAACTCTTCAGCTTAAGACAACCCAAAAAATATGATTACAAATTCCCAATATTCCAGTGTGAAAGTTGCCACCATCATAGATTTATCAATTAACAATACTTAAGGTCACAACAACCTGCTGAATACAAGATGAAAAGAATGTAATTAAATTTATGCTTTATTCTGAGTATTGATAACACGTAGGATAAAAGTTAAAAGCTTAGAACATTAGAAGGATGAGGATGCAATTGAAGAGTATCCAATTGCTTTCATCTCCTTGAGGGTTATAGCTAGCCAATCTAACCCCTCATAGAGGCCATCTCCCTTTAAGGCACAAATCCCTTGGATGTGCCACTTTCTATTTTTGAGATTGAAAAGACCCAGCCCTTCACATACTTCCCTTGGTATCATTGCTCTTCTCTGAACAGTTAGAAAATCAAATAACAAATAATCATGGAGCATAGGAAAATTAATTAACAAAGTTGGCTAGTACATCGAAATATTTGAATGTAACTGTAACAACAATTTCTTTACATGGCAAATCCTTACATTTCACAAGGGTTCCAAAACACTTCACCAGAAGTAACCCCCAAAACTGTCTATGGCTCCAAATGATGACACGGTTGAAAAAGTATCTGCAAAACTAGAAAATAAGAGTAGGATGAGCTTCTACAAGATTAGTGAGTTGGCAAGTATAACACATGCATAAGGATGGGAACAAATAGATGCTTGATTTTTTATTTTTTTTAATACATGAAAACATTACATATATTATTTAATAAAGTTTTCCCATCATAAAGCTTTCACACAAAAAAAATCACTTTCAATTCACAAGAATTATTTTCAAAATGTACAATCGTTTAACTTTCAAATAATTTTAGTTTAACAAAAATTACTCTCATAAGCATGTTCATAAAAGTTTACAAGAATATTTGAAAAGAAATACCTAGTGTGGTGCCATGAGTACTAAACCCCAAGCTCGCACTCAATTCTCAATTAACCTATAAACTCTAATGGAAACAAATCATTCCCTCAACCAACCAATCGATTTAAACCTTAACCATAGAGAACTAAATAAATCTCAAAAGAATCTAACAAAAATCTCAACGTTCAACTGCATGATAACTTACCGACAACACTAAAAGATCAATATCAAAATCCAAAAGATTCCCAAACAAAACTGAAGAACAATCAACTATACAACATTTGACTTAACACCTAAAACATTACATTTCTCATAAAAACTTACAACTCTATAAACTAAAGCCTAAAATTACCAATAAACATTTAAAAACACTAATGACCTTAATGCTTTAACCTCAAAACTCAAACGAATTACACCAACTCATCCAACAAACATCTCACATAGAAATAAAATATAAAACCCATGAAACGGTTGTGACACCTTACAACCAATGGGACGGTTCCATGAATACCATTATACAAAATACAAAAGAGTTAAATATCATAATTCACAATTTATAATCTACTTCAATCTAAATTCTAACAGAAGACCGAGTCAAAGAAAAATCTTTAAGTCTCAAAATATCCTAACTAAACTTCATACCTTACCACTCTTGATTACAGTTCCAGCTAAAGCAATAGTAGATAATGGAAAGTTTAGTTTACAAGTCCAACTATAACTTAGGTGTCACACCCCGCATGGAGGTTTGATTGGCCGAAGGAATGGATAACCAAACCTTCATAACTCTGACTTTACCATAATTGAACACATATGACTCTTGAACAATTATATTTAAAACTAAGAGAAACTTTACTGAGTTAAATTAATACATAGACTTATTATTGAACATATAACATTTACTGAAAATTGTGGCCGAGGTTTCCCAAAATGTGGAACATGCCCAAAAATACAAACACATAATCTTGTTTGCATATAATTAGACCACAATGACTATAGTATAAATAAAGCAACTTTGCTCCAACAGTATCATAAACAAAAAACCGTTAAACTATTAAATAAAACGTTAAGTTAAATTCATAAAGTTATAACTAGTTTCTTGTAGGCATTTTATCAAATACCTTAAGGCCGTTACTTACTTTCATTCATGTGTATGTTTAGACACATATACATATCCCACAAGAATCTATATAATTCATATTAATTCTTATTTTATTTACCTTCCAAACATTGAAATTAAGTTAAATTCATTACTTAAAGATAATCAAGAACTTAAGTTAAAAAATACACACTTTCATTACTTATCGTATAATTAAACTCCAAGCTTTCCTTCCAATAGTCAATTAACCATTATTTCCTTTATCCCTAGCCCATAACCTTTTCTTTAAATTCACCTAATCCCTTTTGTTAAATTTTGTTTAGCACTTATAATTCAAATTCACCAAGTTCCCTAAATTAATTTACTACTCATCAAGAATCCTTACCTATATGCAACATTAACTAAAGAAACTACTAAACCATAATTAAACTACTTGCTAAAATTCATACCTTTGCTACCTTGCTATGCTAGACTCAAAGTCAGACAAGTAGATGCAAACAAAACAAGGCACCAACAAAGGAGAAGTGGCTACCTTCCTCCAAGCAAGGCCACGGATAGACCAAGAAAAGTTATTGTCATTGGCTTCCTTACCTCGACTAACCTTGTTGTAGCCCAAAGGTGATGGTGCAGCTTCCACGAGTTGGAAATAGGGAAGGTTTGCTACCCTTGTTACAGCTGCTTAAGGCCAACGTCTTGTCTTCAAAGGCTCTATAGAAACTCAAGGAAAGATGAAGGTTGCAACTGACAAACCACACATCCTGCAAAGGTTGCTATAAAAGAGTTTACAACCAACTAGTACCCTTAAAACAGAACCAACTACTGGCTAAAATGGATGATTTCTTAACCATCAAAACCTATTAAACAAGACAAGACACCAACAAGAACAAGGAAGGAGGACAAATGAAGCTTTTAAAGAGCATAGCTACTCTACTACAATAAGAGAAAAGAAGAAATTCTAAAGTGCTAGCGATGGTGGTGAAGAGATAGAAAAACATGGGAAAACAAATGGAGTTCGGTGGGCAACATAGGAGGAAGAATCAGTCCAAGAAAAAGTAAAGCAAGGAGGAAAAGCAAAAGCAAAAGAAAAGAAAATCTAAAGTCAATGGTCAATAGACTTAAAGTTGGGGTGGAGAATAATCCTAATTATACTTATTGCACACACAAAAAATACAACCTTAATTGCAAGTTCCAAAACAGCCTTTAATATGGTGCAAATAAACTTTCCTATTTACATCTATAAATGTATATTTATTTTAAATCTACATATGTAAAATTTTATCCACCTGATCACAACAAGTTATGTACAAACGTTCTAACATGTACGTTAATATCGGGTTATCACATTAGATGCCAAAGTCTATCAACTTAGTGGCTGTTGCATCAGAACCTTCTGCTACTCCCTTCCATAGTTCTTCGCACTCAGCCACTCCCCTATCTCTGAAAGCCCAGTCAACTAAGTTTAAGGAATTGATTTCCACAATTATTTTTCATTTCCCAATAAAAACTCCTAAGCAAAACCAAAGAGAAAGCAAGCAATCCAAAGGATTAAATGACCAAAATGCAAGAATGATTCCTGTACAAGTAATCCTAACCAAGAATGGATCACCTTCTAACCAAGTAATCCTAACCAATAATTATCAACCGTAATCATTCACCAAACTAGATTTTTACATAGAAAGCCACAAATTCAAACCAAATCATTTTTTCTTCATCGTTCTCATAGCTGAAAATATAACTAACTTCAAAGAAACCATTAGCCAATTATATTTAGTGTTATATCCCGATATTGTGAGGTTGAGTTATAAATATAACGTGTAAATTTTTTGTTATAAAATAATAAACATTTAAATAAATTAAATTGAAATGTTATAATCCGATATCCTAGTATACTGTTTTAAAATTTTATGTATACTTGTTGTTGTAAATTAAATGAATATTGCACTTATATGAAAATTATATATATATGTGCAATTTAAACTAAAACTTGATTGATGTGGAGAATGACTTTAATTTTTGTAAATTATTTTAAATGAAACACATATATAACTCAAGTAAACTAGATTATATATATATACACCAAATAAACCGATGAGGCTCTAAGAGCAGAGGAAGATCACGGGGGTATTAAAGGAGGGAGCAGTAGGACTGCTAAGGGAATTATGCTATGTAATGCATAAATTAAAGGCAAAAATGTAAGGCATAAATTAAAAACGAAGGAGAAGTTATGGTAGTCCGCACACTAATCCGGGGAAGGAAAATATAGAAATTAAAGATAGAAATAAAATGTCATTGGTAGTATTCAAAACAAAATTATACAAGTAAATAATAGCTCTGGAGGAATACCTAAGGAATCTCTCAAACAAAACTTGGCTTAGAATTCTAAAAATGAAAAACTTGATTGAATGAGAGATGCAACTCTCTTTAAATAGAAAATTGAAATTTACTATTTTGAACAATAACAGTTACAGTGAAAAGCTACAGTGCTTCCGTACCATAACAGTAATCTACCACAGTTTGCTATAGTGATTGCTACAGTGATCCACCAAATAGTATATCAATGGAGAAAAATTTAACTGTTTTAGTCATCTTCAAGGTTGATGCCATAATAGTCGTCATTATTAGATTGGACATAATCAATAGAACCATTTCTTGAAGCTCTAAAATAGGAACTAGAAACTAATTTTCTATCAATTTTTTGAGAGGCAAAGGTACTTCATCATCTGCTTGTTCTTTTGCTTGTAACAGTTGGACCATGATTTTGAGATTCTGAAGATATTTTTGTCTGCTTGAATAAAAAACCTAGCTTAGCTGCTATAAGAATTGAGTGATTTCTAGAAAAGACTTGTTTAGAAATTAGGAATTTTGCTGCAGCCAATTTCTGATTGAAGTGGCATAAGCTTTTGAGATATTAAAGCTTATCCACCATTTTGTTGAGCCTTGCATAAGAAGAGAAGGCATCTTTTACAAAGTACCTTAATGACCTTAGAAGTCTTTGGAGTACTTGTATTGCCATGCATAAATCTAAGCTAGTGTAAATTTTGAAAAGAAATGCAATTGTATGGGATTATGATCTGGTATATTGAAATGTTTAACAAAATAAAGTAGTCCATTGGCTACTTCATTAAGAAGGTTTTTTGTACAAGGATCATGTAGAAAGCATTACTTGGAGAACCAATAAGGAAAGTTATACTGGACTTTGTTTTTGAAAAATATAAGCCATAAATGCTTATAATAACTATTTTGGAAATTGAAGACCTTGAACCAGGCAGTTTGATAATCTCAGTAATTGTAACCAATAGGATCAAATGGATGCGAGAATTTGAGGGCCATTTGAGGGTTTTGAAAGATCGGTTTTCCAGTATGAATTATGGATTACTTTTAGGATTTGGATCGTGGAATGCGTAATGAAATTTACATCCAATTTTGACATATAATTTTTGATAGCAACAGAATCACTATCAACCAAAATAAATTCATAATACTTCTGGATTTTTGAAATGTCTATGGGCATAAAATGACAATTTGTGAGAAAACCATTTGATGAATTAATTAGGGATTATTAGTTAAAAAATAGGGTTCCATTTGAAGAATACCTTGGGCCAAAAAAATTGGCATATAAAAAGATTGTAATTTTTTAGAGAAGATTGGAGAAGTTTAAGAGACAAGTTCCTTACCTGAAGGTACCGTTGTCATTGATTGGGCTAGCTGGGTGATAGCCTAAGCTAGATCTTTTTAATTGAACTAAGTGTAATCTTTTGGATTAGGAGGAGCAACTAGCCTACATTGCTCTATGTCAATAATGCCTACCCAAGATTACTTTGAAATGACAAGAGATTTTTGGATTGTTTGCTGGATTGCTAAAAGGGTCTCTATAGGAAAGGCATAAAACTCTTTGGATTGCTTTTAAGTTGATTAGGCTGAGGAATTGGATAGTTCATCTTTGGATTGGGTTTTTGATTTTGGATTAGGAGGCCTAACACCATTTTCTTTCTTTTTTTGAGGCATATTATCTACCCTGCAAGAATTTTAGAGTAAAATAATCTGGAATAGAATTGGAGCTACCTTTGATGTATTCAATCTCGAAATCAAAAGCAAATAAAATTGTTTGCCAGAGGACAAAAATCCATTTTGATGCTAGATTTTTGACATATTTTTATAAAACTTCTTTTGTAGATTTGCAATCTATTTTAACTAAAAACTTTTAATTTAGTAAATCACTTTAAATTTTGAAAATACACAAAACAATTGTTAAAATCTCTTTTTTGATGGTATAATAATTTTGTTGTGCAGAATTTCAATGTTTTGATGCATATGCAATGATATGATGTTTGTCATTGATAGATTGCTTAAGAATGCCGCCATAACCAATGTCGAAGGCATAAATTTCAACAATTTTGAAAGCATTAGGATCAGGAACATACAAACATGACAAATGCTTGACTTTAAGCCTAATTTGTTTGATGATATTGGTATAAATGTCAAACCAGGGAGGAAGATCAATTATAATTTTGTTATGCAAATGTTTAATAAGATTACTGACTCTTGGAAAAAGATCAGAAACATAATTGAGGCAATCTAGAAATCTTTGTAACTGAGTTTTGTCAATAATATGATCAAAAAATTTATTTACAAATTGAATAGCCCGATCGATTGGAGTGATAGTTTCGTGGTGAATAAAATGACCAAGAAACTTGATTATTAGTTGAAAAAAGACTGAATTTTGTTATGGAAACAGCTAAATCATTTTATTTTTTTGTAATATCAAACAAAAGATTGGTATGTTTGAAATAATCATCTACATTTTGTGAGAAAATTATAATATCATCAATATAAACAACGATAAATTTTGTATAAGGATTATAAATATCATTCTCGATTCTTTGAAATTTAGAAGGAACATTTTTTAATCCAAAAGACATTACATTCCATTTATATTGACTAAAAGGAACTGTAAATACAATTGTGTATTTGTCAGATTTTTTATTTGAATTTACCATAAACCTTATTTCAAATTAAATTTTGAAAATAGTTTGAAGAGTATAAATGATTGAGAAAATCTTTTTTATTAGGAATAGGATACCTAATCCATTTGAGAGCTTGATTTAGAGGTTTGTAATTGATAACTAACAGGGAGTACCACCTTCAATTTCTGTATTTTTATTTACATAAAAAGTAGACCAAGATCAAGGACTTTTGCTCTTGTAGATTATTCACTTGGAAAGAATAATTTCTTTTTGACAGAAATTAAGCATTTCCTGATTCATTTGTATTGGACAGGGCTTTTGTAAGAATTTATCTTTCATGAAAATCTTTTTCATAAGAAAGATCTACCATATGATGTTTTATTTTCTAGAAAGCATTTGAAAGATCAGAATAGATTTGTATCTGGATTTTTATTCAAAAATTTTTATTTTGTTTTTCATGATTGAATCATTGAGTTGACTTTATATTCTTTTGAAAGAAATTTCATCAAAAAGAAATTTGATTTGTTTTTGTTTACTTTCAATAAGATTGAGATTCCTAAAAAGTAGGTTTTTTAAGGAAAAAGAAGAAAATGGTTTAACCAATAACTTCTTTCAATATTCCTTTGTTTACCAAAATGATCTAATTGCCTAATGAAATCAGTACCTAGGATGACTAGATTTGTGATATTTTTGGTAAGAAGAAATGTTATTGAAATTTGTAAATGAGATTTTTTTTAATTATTTCGTTGGGACATTTGTAATGGATTATGATCTCAGAACCATTAGCCGAAGTTAATCATTTAGAAATTTTTTCATAAAATTTTGTTAGAACTTGTCCTTCCAACATACAGCTTGAATATGCTCCTGTGGCAACTATTTCGAGGATAATGGATTTTTCAATGATAAGTTTGATTAGGATATACCATTTCTGATATGAAACCCGAGTGATTAGATTAAGAAAATTATCACCAGAAATATCTCAGTTTTTATTCGAAGAGGAAGACTCAGAATATTTTGATAAGGATGTCTTAAAAGGTAGATTTTTCTTCTCTTTTTGAAGGAATTGGATTACTGAGTTGTTGAATTTTGAGAGATTTGACTTCAGTTTTAAGTTTTGGAACTTCGTGTTAAAGGTCTTGAAAAGTTGTAAGTTTTTTCTCAGAATTGAATCTGGATAAAACGTCTTTTAGATTGAATGAGTTAGCAATTCTTAGAAAATTGTGAAGAGATCTACTTGATTTTTCTAGGATCTTAAGGGTTTCTTTGAGTTTGTAAATATAATTTTTTTTTTTTTTCATTATTTGGAAGGTTAGTAATGACTTCAAAAATGAGATCTTTTTCTTTAGTGTGGACATTCTATTCAAGAGGTTTTGGAGATGAATTTCTTCTATATCATAAGAGGGTTGAGCTTCACTATCTTTGATTCTTCAATTTGAAGATAATCAAGTTGAGCTAGAAAACCTTTGTCAATATTTAAATCTTGATTTTCTTTGTCATTCTACAGTATTTACAATTTAGCCTAGATAAATCTGGTTTTAATGACAAAGGTGGAGAATTTTTAAAGAACAGGCTACTAATTTTTTCATGGTTTCAAGGATATTTCTAGAAGCTGAAATAGGGAATGAGCAAAAAGGCAAAATGCAGTTATAACAAGAAAGGAAAAGAAAAGTAAGTCAGCTACAAGGAGGAGAAAGGAGATAAAAAAATGAAAAGAAACAAATAATAAAGTTTAGCAGGTCAAAGTCATGATTCTAAAAACTTATGGTAGAGATAAATTCCTAGTTTATACTTATACGTATACATACATACATATATACATACATATATATATATATATATACTTATTTTTCAATTTAGTTTTCTTTGTATATAATTTTGTTTACCTAATTAAAACAAGTTACATACAAACATTTTATAACGTAATTTAAATATATTGGATTACAACATTTGGTTAAAATTTATAGTTTATATTTGTTCTTAGTATACATATATACATTTATTTACTCAAATTCACAGTATTTATTCATTTAAATCCTTTTTATATCATGCTATTTACCACCACTTCTAAACAAAAACATCGATATTCATTTATCTTTACAATTAAAATTTACACTACCTCAAACTTAATGTTATTACACTAAATATTCCTAACATTGTAATACTGAGTTATAATATATATATATATACAATTAAAGGATAAATTTTCACCACAAACTCTAAAGTGAAACTTTGACTATCTTATTTTATTATTTTATTTTGTCCGTACTTCCCCACTTTTGGTGCACCAACTTTCTCCCTTTTCTTTTCAAAATTATGCAATCGAGTTCTTTGTTTCATGCCTTATTTTGCTTCCTTTTCCTAGCTGTGAAAGATAGTCCCTTGCAGCCAACCCTTTTCTTTCCCTTCTTTGATTTACCTTGCTTCCTTAGTTGTGACCTTTAGCTAGTCATGGGAGTTGTCCTTACCAAGAAGGGTGGAAGGTAGCTTGTGTGACTCTTGCTACAATCGTTAGTGTAGAAGCAGCAACTGTGAAGGGGGGATAGCTTATCCATCCTAGCTTGTGGCTCCTCCTTTCTTGTAGTTTGCAAGGTGAGTGACTAGTCAAGAAGGTCATTGTTGGCAACTATAATCTCAAGCTGCTATCCCCTATTTGGGTAGTAGCTTGATCATCTTTTTCCCTTTCATGGCTGGCTGGTATAGGGCAAAGGGAAGAGGGTCTTTGATTCTCAATTGTCAAGACAGTAAGAGGGAAAGGATACGAGAAAGTCCTTCTTAATCGTTCCCTTGAATTAGCTTAGGCATTATGATTTCTTGTTAGGGAGTGATTGAAATTCCTTTAAAGTTGAACATTAGGTATGTTGTGTTAATAAAAGTTTGAACATAAAAGGATTGGGAGAAGTATAAATTGTGATTCAAAGTTTAATAACAATGAGAAAATAAGGTGGTTATAAATAATTATTGAAATAGGAAGTTTGGAATTATTATGTTCATGGTGGAAATGTATAATTTAAGTTCTTGGTTAACTTTAGATAATTGATTTAAATTGAATCCCATAATTCGAACAAGAGTAGCATATAGGTTAATAGAATGTGTTGATTGTTTTGGTGTATATATATATATATTCATACACATGAGTTAAAATAAAAATATGTATACTAGGTATTCGATAAAAATGCTTAGGAGAAATTAAATATTAGTGTATGCATAGGAATTAATTTATATGAGTTGCATTAATTAAATAGTTATTAGAAGACATGGAAATTGATTAGGTAACTGTTTAAAAGGAATTATCATCATGTAGCTATTAGTAGGTATGCCCTACAAGCCAATGATATTAGATGTCTATGGTATATTACTTATAAATACAGTCTTATTCAGTTATTAATAAAATGAATATGTTTCATTATTATATGGTCTTAGTATTTATCATGTACTTTAATTGCTAGTTAATTATTTAGTATGAACATGATAAATCTCATAGAATATAAGCAATGAAAATAAGAACCAAGATGTGATCATGCTTATGAGATATATTTTCTTAAGCTTGTTCTTAATTATTCCTAATCATAGGATCATTAATAATGGGAAATAATGATCCGGTTAGATTAGTACATGTTATATTAGCTCAAATGTTGAGAGTGATCGATCTCATGATCACTTGTGTAGTTGACACTATAATAAACATGTAGGTGCTTGTTAGAGAACAAGTTCACTGAATTGACTCAATTATAGAATACTCATATGGACTTTGACATAGTTGTCCAAGGAGTGTTCTTCGTTTTAATGGTGCAAATGATCTTCAGACCTGAGGCATCATAGATACCTTGTACATAGGTTATCATGCTTTGATACTATCTAAGTATAATTCATCATGGGTTATACAAAGATAGATGTTAGGTATGACTATCTATATAGAAGGTATATGATAGTGTACAATAAGGGATCTATCACCCTTAGTAAAATAGAGAGAATGTTCTATGTTTATCTAATTAAGACATAACTCAGAAAGTCCCTGGCCAGGGAAACTAGATTAGAGAATTAAGGTTTCACAATTTGAGTTGTGACTTATAAATAGAGTACATCAGATTAAACAATTTAGGGTTTGACATTAATCCATACTCTAAGTTTAATCATGAACATTGAATGATGGAAAGATTGAATTGTATGGTAGCTAACAACGGAAAGGTTCACAAATATATTTTAAATTATCTGGGTAGTTATCACATGTTGTTAGGCATCAATCTTGACTTGTAGGTAACCCGAGAATTAATTTAATAATAATTCTCATTAATGGGTAAATCAAAACTAGTTTTGATTTAAATTAATTAGATTTGGATCTATTGAAAAATATATTAAGTTAATGTAGCCTACTGCCAGTTTTATATAAACCTAAAAGGGTCACACACAAATGGATGCAATTTGATTAAGAGAAGTTTTGGGCTTTCATGTAATTACAAACAAATGATATTTGAAATTTAAAATAGGATTAACTTTGATGAGATTTTCCTATTTTATCTAAAAGTCTCTAATAGATTAGATCTAATATTATCATTTAAAGTTCAGTTATATCATACTTAAATAAGCTTAGATCTTACAAGTAACGTATGTAACTTTTATTCAAATATCACAGAGAGCCAAAATTCTCCATAGAGAATTATTCGCAACTGAGTGTTGTGAGACGTAAGAAAAATCTCATCACTTGTGCTAGCACACAAGGAGATTTTTGGCAGCCAACACATAGCTCTTGATCAAGTCATTCGGTGTGGATATACACTTAGAGGTTGTGCACCATGTACAATTTGTGGGTCAAAAGTTAAGATCATCCTAATCACTTCAAGAGGTGAATATTCTATTTATAAGATTAATAGAAAACATTGCTTCATAAACAAACGATTTTTTTAAAATTTTGCTGTGGCCCGGTATAATCAAAATCCCTACAATAGCATGTTAAGTAAATATATGTGGAATTGAGAAATCATGGAATTAACTATGAAATTATTATTTTAAATAATTTATAAATTTATGATTTTTCAGCTCAGAATCGTGTCGAGGATATACCGACACCTTCACATCCTAGATGAAATGACAAACATATCCTTGAGCTTTATGAGCGAACCACATATTCTTCGGGTTCTAGATTAGAGTGTTTAATTGTTTATGTGTGTATTTGAATTGTGCTTAATCTATGACTTTATTTGTTTTTGATAAGGGCTAATAAAGTGAATTTTTGTGGGAAATGGTTTTTACTTCTGAAATAGAATCTGGGTGCACTTAGGATAATCTAATATGTGATTTGAATTGATTGAGTACTCATTCTTGGTGGGATAGATATGTACGGAGAATATATTTGTTATACAGGCACAAAAATTGCCAAGTGAGAGGATATATGTTATGCGAGGCTGAGTTACTCTAATTGGCCCTTTGTGTGTTTTGAGTGATTTAAATATTTGATTACTTTGTTCTATAATGTATTACTGAAAGGTGTTTGATTAATTTTACGGTTTTATATTTATGAACGTGTGAAATGTTAATTATCTTAGAAATTCATATGATTTTGAAACTTGATCTATATGTATTTTATTTATACTTTGGTTAATGTAGTTCTTAAGGTATATTTTTTGCTAACTGAGTCTTTATGACTCACTCCTTTTATTTTTTATTTTTTAGTAATTAGGAAACTAGTGTTCATTACCTAGAGATTTATGACTTGCCGATATTATTGCGGCAAGGTATATTTCTGAAATGACACCTTGAAGCCAAAGGATGAAGTTTGCAGTCACAATAGGCTTTAAGTTATTATGTTATATTTTGTATAGTAGTTTAACAGTTGTTATGAATGAGATGATAAGAGCTGAGCTCTTCTGTGTATACTACTACTATTGTTTGTGACAGGTTGAGTGTAACAAGCTTATACATATATGTATTATTGGGCATGTTCCATTTTATAGCTACCAAAATTTTTAGTTAAAATGTTATCGGTTTGCTAAACAAGTCTATGACTTTAATTAATTCATCAAAGCTTTTTTTTTATAACTATAAGTGTTTAGGAGTCATATGTGTTCAGTTGATATAAAGTCAGAATTATGAGTTTGGTTGTTCATTCCTCTAGCCAATCATGTCTTAGTATGAAGGTGTGACAAGTTTGGAAATGAAGGGTGTATATATTGTGACTATAGGAGTAGTTGGATATTGAATCTTGAAAATGAGAATATATTGATATTAGAATGGTTTAATTCAAGCTTTGACGAAAATTAGGTAGTTAGTTTACTTTAAATTCAAGTTAAAATATGAACAGAATGGAAAATTATAGATTTATGTTGAATTCTTGGTGTAGGTATATATACAATATACACATATCAATGAAATAACCTATACCCTTAAAATGTTTGTAACAATGTCCAAAAGGGTTTACTTTTAAAAGGATGTATAGAATTAATTATGCCCTCTAGGTGTATGATAAAATGTCTAAGAGAAGTTTAATTGTAATATATATAGAAATTGATCTACACAAGCTTTGTTAGCTAAATTGTTAAGCCAGAAATTATAACCATAGAATTTTTAAACTAAGCAATACTTGAATTTATGATTTCCAGCTTTGGATTGTGTCTTGAATATACCAACACCCTCGAATTCTAGATGAAATGAAGAATTAAATCTATAAACCTTGTTATGGAAAACGTATTCTTTGGTTACTAGATTAATGTGTTTAATTACTTATGTGTATTTGAATGAATATGTTTATATAGAGGTAAACAAGAATGTGTAGCGCTATAATTGAGTTACTTGAATTATGTTTGACATGTGACTTTGTTTGTGTTTAAAAAGGCCAATAACACTAATTTTTATCTGAAATGATTTATACATACGAAATAGAATTCGGGTTCACCTAGGATAATTTGATTTGATCATTTGATATATGATTAAAAATATTCGAGTAACTTAGCCCCGAGGATGGATATGTGAGGAGTATATTCTTGTTGTGCAGAAGCAAAAATGCCCTGGGAAAGATATATAATTGGTGTGCCGGTGCTAAGTTACTTCGATTGGCCCTTTTGGTTGCCTTGTTTGATTTGGGTGAATATTGAATTGTATTTGTTTATTTTATTATGTTATATACATTTACATACATATGAAATTAAATTATTTTGTAATTCGTGTTATTCTTAAACTATTTGATCTATGTATTATATATATATATATATATATATATATATATATGATGCTAGCACGTTTTTTGTTCACTGAGTCCTTATGACTTACACCCTTGTTGTTGTTTTTTTTTTTTTAATATTAGGAGCCCAGCTACACCACCGATGGATTTATGACTTGCCAATTGTATCGCGGCAATGTATATAGATGAGATTGCATACTTGAAGCCAAAGGGATAGAGTTTGAAGTCATATTAGGCTTTGGGTTGTCATGTTTTTTTTTTTTTTTTTTTTTTTTTTGTATAATAGCCTAATTGCTATTGTTTATGGTATAAATAGAGTAAGACTCTCTGTGTATATTGTTGCTATTATTGACTGTTGTTGATTAGTTGAGTGTAACCAGAGTATATATATTTGTATTATTGGGCACGTTCCACTTTATGGGAACATCTGCTGAATTTTTTTAGTTAAAGTGTTATGTATTTTAGTCAAATAAGTCTTTGCTTATAATTTTGGTTGATAAAGCTTTCCTTATGAGTTATAGTTGGTCAAGTGTTATATGTGTTTCTTGATTTGCAATCAGGGTTACAGAGGTTTAGTTACCTATTCCTCCGGGCAGTCATGCCTCGTATGAGGGTGGAACAAATTGGTATTAAAGCTTGGGTTTAGAGGTCTATGACTGCAAATGTAAGACATTGTTACTTTATTTACGTACGTTACGTAGGGCATATGTGAACTTAGTGATACATCCTAATTCATCCTATAACTTCAAGTCGTGATTTCCTAATGCACTGTCCTTTACTTTACATAACAAATGTTTATTGAAATCGTTTATGTTTGTTTTAGATATGATGAGATGCAATGGCTGTATTGCAAGCGTGAAAGGCAGTAGGATGTTGGCTCCAACCAAGGATCTACTAGTCCTCAGGTACCAATAGCTAGAGGTAAGGTTGTCGAGGACATGGTAGAGGTAGAGGTAGAGGTAGAGGTAAAGGTAGAGCTATTGAACTAGCTCAAGTAGTAGCCCCTATCCCAACCTAAAGCAGTTTATACAGGGACAAGACATAATTCAAAGGATAGTAGATGATTTAGTTAAGATTCTCGCCCAACAACAATAGGCTTAACCATACCATAGTCTCCTGTAGCTCCACCCTTTCAGCCTCAGTAAGAGGCAAATCCTCCTGTTCTAGTTTAGCAGGATCGAGGAGTATTTGTGGCATTGCATACTTTAGAAAGATGCAGACACTAAGGTTCTCGAGTGTGAACCTTACTCAAGACCCTTATACTTTCTTGGAGGAATCTAACAGACTATGTGTAGCTTTAGGGTGTGATCCAGTTTAGGTTGTTGAGTTAATCAGTTATCAACTGCACGATGTGGCGTACAAGTGGCATAAGATGTTCGTACAGAAGCGGACAAAGCCTATCATGGTTGCGTGGCTAGAGTTCAACATGGCTTTCACTGACTGTTTCTTACTTGAGAGTGTGCAAGATAACAATGCCAGCAGTTAGTTCAAACTGAGGGTGTGACAATAGCGGAGCCAGTTTACCAAACTATCTATGTGAGTAAAGAGCTTTGTCAATGTCTTGAGAGATTCTTTATTCAGGTCAGTGTTGGTAATGGACACTACTACTTATACTCAGGCTGTTGATGCTACATATCGATTGGAGACTAAAATTTTTGAAAGACAATCAGAGTTTGAAAGCAACAAGAAGGTGAGATAGGAAGGTCCTTCTACTTCCAGCGCTAGTGGTTCCATAGACTTATGGGTGAATCTACCTCCAGGCGTGGTTCTTTCCAATAAGGTTTTAAGGCAAGCAGAGGCCAGACGAGGCAGAGTTATGGAGGTCAGTCACAGGTGGCGTCATCGAGTGGTCCCCAAGCATTTAAAGTCCTATGGTACAGACACTCAGGAGAGTGCAAAAAAGAGTCTGGTGCTTGTTTTAATTGTGTGCTATGGATTATCACATCAAGGATTATCCTTTGATGAGTGGGTAATCTACTTTAACTAAGAAGTCTCTTTCAGCTCAAAGTAGATCTCAATTACCTACTATACATGTTCAATATTAAGAGGTCGTGGCCCCTTTGCTAGGCATTCATCATCTGTAAGCAAGGGTCAAGCCCATGTGTATTCTCTAACAACACATGATGCTCAGGCTTCTAATGCTATGGTATCAGGTAGATTATTTATCTGTTTAGTTGGTGCTAAAGTATTGTTTAATCCTGGAGTTACTCATTCTTCTATATCTCCATATTTTGTCACTTATGTTAAGAGGGCATCTAAGCCTCTCGAGATTCCTTTAGTTTTTGACTCTAGTGGGGGAATTTATTTTGGCAAATTGGTATATTCCTTCTTATGAGGTCGTAATGGGTAAGATGTATGTTTTGCAGACTTGATCATACTGGACATGTTGAAGTATAATGTGATTCTAGTCATGGATTGGTTATCTAGCCATCATGCTATAGTGAATTATTGAGATAAAAGTGTCAAGTATATTCTTGAGAAGCTGATTTTTATTTTTCAAGGAGATCAAAGTAAAGTTCCTTGTAATTTAATTATAGTTGTTCATGCTAGATGGTTTATCAAGAAGCATTAGGCTTGTTTAGCTTATGTCAAGGATACTCAGTTGGAGTGTCGTCCTTTAGAGTAGATTCCTGTGGTGAAGGAATTCCCATACATGTTTCTGGAAGAGCTTCATGGACTTCCTCATGAACGGGAAATAAAGTTTGCTATTGAGTTGTTACCTGGTACTCAACTGATCTTTATACCCTTATATTGAATGGCACCCATTAAGTTGAGTAAGTTAAAAGTGCAGTTGCAAAATTTACTAGATAAAGGATTTATTCATCCCAGTCCTTTTTGTTAAAAAAGGATGACTCGTTCAG